>BGPR01027347.1:0-20800 GCA_013235015.1 Araneus ventricosus
GTTTTTAGTCAAATAAAGAAGTTTTAAATACTATATTAACTTGTTAAATTGCTTATGGGCTAACATTAAGCGGGTAAATCCATACATCGTTATATTAACAACCACAATGATGTAAATTTGCTATGTGAATAATTCCTGTTTTTAGCCATGTTTTGGCGGTAAACTGGGAAGTTCCAGCTATCTGAAATGATCCCTTTCACTCATCTGCAAAATGATTACATTTTAATGCATCTTCAGTCCACATTTCATTAATTTCGGTATTGAGGTATAATTCAATATTTTAAAATAGCATTTCTACTCAACCTATACCTTAATACAGGTTGTCATATCTTTGTAATGTAATACATATTGATGTATTAAAAATTGTCTCTCTTTCCTAGCACACCATATCCTATGGAGTTGCAAAAAATTTAGATGTCAACTTAACAAGATAGTCGCTACGACTCGCGTCTGAAATTCGAACGATCTATCTAATTGGATGACTCCTCTGATATCTCTTAACTATAGTTAGGAGGAGTATAACTATAGTTATATTAGTAGAGGAGGGGTCATCTGATTAGATAGCAGGTATGAATTGTTTTGGATGGTCGTGTGAATTGTATTTGATTTCACGTGGCGATTATCGTGTTAGGACTAGTCTGTTATCACTATTGGCTGCCTACGAATTTTACATCATGGTTTTCATTCAACTGTGTTGTCTTTTACTCCTATTTTTTTCAAAATCAAAAGCAGTTAATAAAAACAAGCACTGAATGTCTGGAAAACATTGTGAGGTATTTGATGACAATTTTAAAGATTTTAGTCGAACATATCAGGTGAAACTGCTCTTCCACACCCATAGTTGGTGTCTATGGCGTGCTGATCAGAGTCCCCGCATTATGTACTTAATTGTCCATTGTGGGCCGAAAGAATAATGCGATAAAAAGTCTCATTCTTAACTCTTGATGGTTTTTGGTTTATCACAGACAAAGTTTATACTCATCACTGACAATAGCGTAGAGGCGTGATGTCACTGGGGTTATACAATATAGATGTCCCGAGTGTTACCCGTGACGGTTGCACCTCGAAGACAAAATATTAAATTTTTTTAAAGCCAAAAATGCCTTTTTTTTTAAGCCTTAATTCATTTTTTAAAGCCAAATATGGTGAGGGATGCGAAAAAATGCAATACTTCAGACGCCATTTAAATTTTCTTGCGTCCTTGATCATTGACTATTCAAAATTATGATGGGGGACAATGAACACCTGTAGGGGCATTTTTTAAAGCACTTATAATGGAGAATTCGACTGGTAAAACTAAAACATACTCAGTATCAATCGCACTGTGTTAATATAAACGAATTTCATCTCTGTTTCGAAACATTAGAGGATAATAGTATTTGCTGTTTAATTTATGAGATTCAGAAATTATTTTTTCAAAAGTCGAGTTTTTCGTTGATCTGAAAGAACTTAAAAAAATTATATATAATTGCAAAGGCTTTCTCATTTATATTTTTTTGCAGATTCAACTTTATTCTGGATACGCAGCTTTAAAATTTTCATCAATATTTATTAATTTGAAGACATCGCTAGAAGAAATACCAGAATAATGGAATTCTATCGGAAAGTGATTGATAAATTGCATTTGTGTAAACCGCTATTTTTATGAACATGTGCTTCTTTCGAATCGCATAGTTATTAACAATACTTATTTTATTAAAGTCCTGTCACTGTGTGACGTCAATAGCTAATAACATCTATTAATAGTGGTCAACTTAAATCTGAAATATGGAAATAAATGCACTTTCAAACTGTCTGCAGATTGAAAGCTGTAGGGACTATCTTGCGCCACTGTCATAATTTCTTTTTGTTCAACTGCAGTGAGGTAAACAAGAAAAAAACCTACAAACTACAGATTTGTATATCAGGCATTTAATTAATTCAGCATTTAAAAATTTTAATATTTTCCACACGATATACCTTTCTGAATTTTAGGTTATAACCGGATATATTGATGGGCTGGGAATAGTATTAATACCAATTCTCAAGTAGCCAATATGTTGTCCTATATTGTACAATATTGTTCGTTATTATATAATATTGTACAATATCTTTGTGCTACTAGGGTTATTATGATGATGATGATAATTATGGATATATTTTATTATTCTTTCCAGTTTTATAAATTAGAGGCTTAAAAATCGATCTACAGAGAAGTCGATAATTAAATCGATTTACAGAGGAAAAAAATCAAATGTTTTTATAAAACGAAGCCATAGAACACATTCTTTGCAATAAAATCGTATTAACTGGTAAAACTAATTTTTGTTTTCATTTATGTTATCTGCTGATTCTATATTGCATATTTTTTTATACGGATAAAGGAACTTCAGCCGTTAATATGGATAAAGTTTGGATATACTGCAATAATCAAAACGAATCAAATGAGGTTTTACATGTTTAATATATTAACTAAAGAAACACGGACACAGTTTTTTCAGATAGTTTTATTTTTAAAACCAGACACATATATGCAAATAAAAATTCCAATATTTAAACATTGAAAGAAACAGAATTACATGAACCTTATATTTTCTACATGAAAATAGAAAAGATATATTCTCCAGTTGCTTGGGTACGCTTTCATTTTTAAGTTTCGTTAAGCTTATAATGTCCCATAACACTTTATAGTTCGTCAGTCATTGAAGTTGATGCTGCAGATTATCTGAACCTGGTCCATAACCTAATGGTTGAATTCATAACCAACTTTTGCTTGAAGGTTACTCAGCTGGATCAATAGCCTTTTGATGAAACAGGCATATAGATGGAGTGGATTGTAGAATTGATTATACTACTCAAATTTTGGATACTAAAAGATGATAAACAAAACAGTTGCTTAAAATTCCTTTTAGTAGACGTCAACACACTTAAAGCCACCAACACATATGAAACAATTTTTTCTACTATGACATCCTTTTAGTCGTACGAGAGCATTTAGGTGGTCATAAATCTGAGCTATACTCGGTTGCAGAATGAAATTCGGTTAGAGTGGAGCTGCCCAAATCTCATAATCTGCAACTTCATCCATGACGTTCTTATTTAATGGGCTATAGCTCTGAGGCGCCATTGATCCAGGAGTGTTTAAAAATTTACTTTACTGATTTTGTCTTAGTTTTGAACCAAAAGATTTATTTAATTATAATTTTAAATGCAGAGTGTCCACACTTATCGTGATCCAATAGCTAATTTCTAAACCGTTAGAGATAGACATACGGCCTTATTCACCATCCATGGTTAAACCATGATCAGCGGTTAAATGATTTGTTCTGCTATAATAATGCGAAAGCTGGCCGAAATGCATCGCCAAATGTATATCCTAGCGGGTTGCTATTTTGGCATGATATCTCAATTTCTCTATTGTTGGCGATTTTTAAAATTAACCTCAGCCTTCGAGCCAAACGAGTTTCTCGCCTGTTTAGGGTATACATCCAGCCGATCATTTCGGTCAGCATTCGCTTGTTCGTGTAAATTAAATTCCCTTTTAGCCGCTGATCATGGTTTAACCATGGATGGTGAATAAGGCCGTAAGAGTTCAGATGAAAGAAGGTATTGATTCAAATCTAATGACGTAACGTAACACAGAAGTAAATTGATTTAACTTATACGTGTGAGAAAGAATGGTTCGTAGCTTGCAGCAAGAACCAGGGCCGGATTTGCACATTTCTATGCCTTAGACCAAGGCATATTCTGCGCCCCCCTCTCAAAAAATTAATGTTTAATTTTCAATTTAATATACAAAAGTTTATCTTTGAAACATATAAGCACTTAATACAATCTTTATAATCTTTGAACCACACTAAATTTTTAATTCAGAATTACACTACTTATGAAATAACACAACATTAACACCTACAAAAAAACTTCATCGAATTTCTTGAAATCTTCTGAATAGACCTATTAGAAATTCTTCGTTCGCGTTTTTGTCCGTGAATAAGCTTGAATGGTCATTGAAGTGGACAGGTCTTATTAAATCATTTCAACGCAAAGAAGTGCATAGACAAGAGACGGTAAGGTCCAGAGAAGACAAACAAATGTACAGCTCAGTATATTTAAGGTAACGAATGTAAATTTCAAAAACATTATTTTATATGATCTTTTCAAAATAATGCTGAAAAATTTGTAAATATTTGATTATTTCTTCTGTATATGCACCCCCTGATGACTGCGCTCTAGGCCATGGCCTAGGTCAGTCCTTTGGGAAATCTGGTCCTGGCCAGAACGGCTGACAAAAACATGAATTTGGAAATGGAAGTAAGTTATTTCATAACTCATTCGAAAAACACTGCATTTCCTAACAATTTTTTCATTTCGCAATTGTGAAAGCAATGAAATTAGGAGTATCATATGAATGCCATTCATCATATTTGTTATCAAAAGTTATCAATATTTTTAAGAGTAGTAAAATTTTTATGTATGTTGTAGCACCAGACTAAAAGAAAGCCGTTGTTTGCATCGAAAATAATTTATTCGGCTATATACAAAAGAAATTCGTTTAGTCGTTAATGGTAATTTGAAGAACTAACTTTTTAAGCTTGAAAAATGAAATAAATTATAATCATTCACCTTACGTGCAGTCTGCGCCTCCAGGAATAAAACATCTTAAAATAATTAATAAAGCCGTCTTAGCTCAGTAGTTGAATTATAAGACTGAAAACAATTTCGTTACAATGTATATTTTCATGTAGCATTTTAAAAAGTGAGACAGATGTAAGGAAACATAACAAGTTTCTAAACATTTTCTCATACAATTCTTATTTCAATGAATAAAATTGTTTCATAGTGTTCAAGTGTATCTGGTTGAAGAAATTCTTTTGCACAATAGACGACTCTTTTAATGCTACTTTCATCGAGATTCTTTTAAACACAAAGTTACAAGGTAGTGTGAATAAATTACAGAATACTTAAAAAAAAAGAAATTCTTATTTATAAACTATTAAACGTACTGATTTAAAATGCAGCAAGAGTTTTGTCTTGGCACATACCAAATCTCAAGAGAATTTGATTAGAAAAAATACCGATAAGTAGAAAATTAGATGCAGTTATGTAATTAAGAACCAGCAACTATTTTAGGATTTAGGATTCACTATTGAAAACCGCATCCAAGAACATGCAGTTGGCCATCCTAAACTGAAACATCAACTCGTAGCGCAATAGAATACTTATCAAGCAATCATCAATTTTGAAAAAATGTAGCATTACAATTTTCCTCCATAATGTTTTGCAAAAACAACTGTGTTTCAAAACATTGCTTTAAAGTTTATTCTTTATTGCATAACTGCATCCAACCAGGGAATGAAATTTTTGGCAATAAACAACAGAAACAGAGGCGCAAGCTTAATTATTATTTCAGCAGCCCATGATCCTGTTGAAAATTCTTGGAAGTTCCTTCTGTCCTCTTCCATCTGCATAAGCCAGGCAAACAAAACAACAACAAAATCAGAGGTGCAAGCTTGATTATTATTTCAGCAGCCCATGATCATGTTGAAAATTCTTGTAAGTTTCTTCTGTCCTCTTCCATTGTCCCATGTCCACTCAACCGGTACGGACGCTGTAATGGCGTCAAGCACGAGGACATGGGGCGGCGTTCTGTCCTCTTCCATCTGTGTAAGACAGGCAGCAAGATTCCTCCTGGTAAGAATCCATAATGAAAAGCCTTTAAATTAAAGGTCAATTCAATAGGGATTCTCGCCGGGTTTTTGTGTCCTCTTTACCGATGTCGTTAATAATTGGAATTGGTGATAAAGATCTGAAACTGATTTTAGAGTTTTTCTCATGATTAAAGGGTTTTCAATGTCTAGATGAGGAAATTTATAAAGTTTGCAAAATAGTAAGAAAATAAACAACTTAATGTTTAAAAATATATATCTATATTTAAAGGGTTATTTTGTAGTTTCAATTTAAATATTTTGTCTTTACTTAAAAACACTCGATTTAAAACTTATGCATTCATTACCTTGATTATTTATTATACCATTAGCGTAGTGAATGTCATTATGTGATTTATCATTATGCATATATAGTTTTAAGCAAATGTAATAACTTCTAAGCTTTAAATTTGATTTATGATTGATATTCGCAAGTTGAAATTGTGTAAAGGAAACTTAATTTGTGTGAAGGTGTAAAATTTTTATTCTCAAATATTTAAAAGAAACTCCAAAGAGGAGTAAAATCAAATTCTTAGATTAAATTCTATTTAAAAAAAATATCTTATTCCCAATAGTATGAATGAAACAAATGAAAATATATGGAAGGCTTAAAACTTGATTATAAAAGCACCTGCATAAGAAAAATGTCACTATTTAGCTGATGAATAATAAATGGCTAGATAAATAATTAAGTAATCAGTAACATCCAATTAAATATGTAATTATTCTTCATAAGACCATTGGGGGCAAAATTGAATATTTCTTTTTCATTTAAATACTATACAAGAAAAGGAAAAATAAAAATTTTTAGAAACATTTCAAACATTAATATTCCACATTCATGGTCACAAAATACATAAGAGGAATAAATTCGGTGAATTGTCAATACTCTGTTTGTTTGTCGATTCTCTGAGATAGCTGCAGAATCTGAATTCTTTCAAAATTTTGTTTCGAAAACTCAGGGCAATTCTTTTTTAAACAATTCGAAATGCAACACTCCTAGTCATGCCAATACCTACAACACAGAAGAGGGGCGTTAATTTTTACCATATTAATTACTATACATCGATGTATGTTATTGAAATTTTGATAACAAGAAAATGACTACTTTGTTCAACAAAGTTTTCCTGACTCGTACATAAGTAACTTAAATTCATTGAGTTAAATATAAGACGTCAAATTCTAAGAGTAAATGCCTGTTACACTTCAAAATTCTACATTCATGGTCACAATAGATATAAGCGGCATGAATTTTTTGAAATTTCATTTACAATATTGATGACAATCTTTCAAACTCTTCGAAATTTAAACTATTAACGTTGCTGGCCACAAAAGCATCTACAACAGAGAACAGCTGCTTTATTCTAATTAATAAAAATTAATCGATGCCTATCATTTATAATACAGCTATCCAGTAGGGCTACGATATTGAACATAATTTTGCCGTCAATTATTTTTAAGAGCCTCAAAATCAAACTGTTTTAAATGCGTCGATAAATCCATATTCTTAAAACCATTGCGAATGTTGATATTCCACACCGATGGGCACACAATATATACTGGTACTAACTATGCTGAATTTTCGATTATAAAATTGATAACAAGATCTGAAACACTTCTATCTTTAATATATTAACGCTGCTGGTCACATCAATACCTACATTAAAGAGAACAGGGGCTTTTAATTTATACCATTTAAAACTACTTCAACGATGGGTTTCATTGAAATTATCAGGACGTCATTAAGACGACTCGGTTCGAATTTACATCACTCACATGTAAGTAGCTCATACTTCATAAGGCGTTAAAATAGTATCGTAAATGTCTTTTAAACGACGGTATTCTACATTTATGGTAATAAAATTAGAACTTTAAAAATTAAGTTAAAAATTTAAAAAATAAGCATTAATAAAACCTTAAAATAAAACACAAAAAAGCAAATTAGAACGAAAAGTACAATTAGAATGAAAGCAAAATGGAAGAAAAATTGTAAAAGAACCAAAATGGCGATTCTTCCTCAGAGGCCACACTTTCGTTCTAATTTGCTTTTTTGTGTTTTATTTTAAGGTTTTATTAATGCTTATTTTTTAAATTTTTGAAGTTCTAATTTTGTTTTCGTGTATTCTATCAGAAGCAGCTGCCTATGCGGCTTTCTGTATAATGCAAAAGAATTTTAATTAATTTTTAATTCAAGTTCTATTAATATTTAATTTAATTTTCGTTAAATTTTATCAATTGTAACTGTTTATGGTAATAACATATTTAAGTAACATGAATTCGACCCAATTTCATTCAGATGGACGAAAATATTTAAACCACTTCGAAATTTAATATAATAATATTACAAGATAAATCAATTCAGTATTAAGGAAAGGCATTAAATTAAAAACATCTCAAATTACTTAATCGATTTTTCTCACTTTGGAAAAACGTGCTTAGGACTATAACGTTGGAGTAAATTTTACCTCACTAAATTATAAGAGGTTAAAACAAATTCCGATTTAAATGCGTCAATAAATAAATAGCATTAAAACTTTTTAAACGTTCAGATACTACATTGATGGAAAATACAAGATGCAGGATGCCCAAATTCACGCAATTTTCAATTGGAAAATGGAAGACAATCCTTAAAACATTTAGACATTCAAGATATATTACTGCTGGTCACATCAATTACTTCAACACAGAAAAGCTGCTTTTTAAACCATTTTGCATTACTTCATCGAAGCGTATCACTGAAATTGCTAAAACGTGAATAAGACAGCTCTCTTCTATATAACTTGACCATACACAAATGCAAGTAGCTTCAATTTATTTTGTTTTATGCAATCCTTTAACTATATATATCGTAAATATTTAAAATGTAAAAATCCAATATTGATTGTTGCATCATATCTTAGAGGCATTCACTCCAATTTTATTTGCAAAATCGAATACTATTTTTTAAATACTTAAAAAAGCTAACGTATTAACACTGCTGGTAAAATCAACATCTACATTATATAGAAGCAGCTTTAATTTAAATTATCTCAAATTATTTCATAGACGCATATCACTGAAAAAAAGAAACGTGAAAAAGAAAGTGAAGAAACGTGATTTAACCTAATTTTCGCTCATTCATTTGTATGAGGCTAGATATCTTTTTTAGTTTCAAATGCGTTGATAAATGCAGACTCTTTTAAATTTTTTGATGGTCAATTTCCACACTGATGGTCAGGCAGTACATAGGAGACATAAATTCGATGAATTTTAAGTTCTATGGAATCAGTATTCTTTCAAATTTCATTTAGATGATCGATGCAAATCTTTTCCACAATTCGAATACCAACAATGTTGGTCATAACAATAATTATAACATAAAACCAGGTCCTTAATATATACCATTTTAAATTACTTAATCGAATACATACTACTGAAATTTTCAGAGCATCAATATGACTCAGTTCGACAATACATTACTTCACTCATTTGTAAGAAGCTGAAATTAATTCTGTTTTATATGAAGCACAAAAAAAAGAGCACATCATAAAAATTTTGAAACTACGGTATTCTGAAATGATGGTCATATAACTTTTAAAGGCCAAGAATTCTTTCCAATTTAATTTAAAAGACCAATGATAATGTTTCCATCACTTCGAAATTTTTTAACACTGCTGATCTCACCAATACCTGCATCATCAAACAGGACCTTTATTTAAACCATTCAAAATTAATCGATACCTTTTATATAAATAGCAAAAATGTTGAATAGGACGAAAATATTCGACATAATTTTGCCTGAATTATTTGTAAGAACCTAGAAATGACACTGTTTGTAATAAGTTCATTGTTACATATTTTAAGAAACCTTTCAAACGTTAATATTCCACCTTGATACTCATGGAGTACACAAGGAGAATTATTTCGGTGGATTTTCAATTTGATGGGGTGGGGTATCTATGGGATAGTAATTCTTTGAAATTTCATTCAGAAAATCGATGACGACCTTTCAGAATAATATAACATTTCAGTCCACGCCATTACGCAAAACATAGAAGAGGGGTCTTTAATTTTTTACCGTTCTAAATTACTCCATCGATGCACATCATTAAAACTTCGAGAAAGTAAATATGACAATACTTTTAAACAAAACTTTACCTTGCTCTTATTTGAGTAGCTTAAATTCATTCAGCTAAATGTAATTTGTTAATCTCTTTTATCATAAATACCTTTTAAGTGTCGAAATTCATTCACGTTTGCACCATACATAAGGCACATGGTTTCGTTCAAATATTTCGTACGATATGGATGAAAATTTTTCAATAATCCTCTATCATCCAAATAATAACATTGTTGGTCACACCAATACCTACATCAGAGAACATTGGATTTATTTTATACTATTTAAAATTAATTCATCTATGCGTATCGTTAAAAATAACTGTCCGTGAATAATATTAATCTGTTCGACATAATTTTCTCTTATTCATATGTCATTGGATTCGATTCAGTCAATTTTATATAAGGCGTAAAATTCATATCGGAAAAGTGTATTAAATTTCGAAAATCTACATTGTTGTTCACACCATATATATTAAGCATAAATTCTTCGATAGGTCAAGCTTGATATCAAAGAAAATTTTTTAAAACAATTCGAAATTTAAAATATCAGCACTGAGGCCACACCAATATCTACATCATAGAACAAACGCTTTCATTTATACCATTTTACATTACTTAACGTATGGATGCAATTCCAACAGTCGGAACGTGAATAAGATTACTTTGCTTAACTTTGTCAAAGATAAATAAAACCATTCAAAATCAATCGATAGTATCATTTATACTGAAAAAAATGTGATTAGGACTAAATTTTCCACATAATTTTGCATCACTAATTTGTAAGATCCTTAAATTCTTTTCAAATATTGATATTCCACCTGATGGGCACAAAATATATAATGGGCCTAAATTTGCTGAATTTTCAATTCTAATATCGATAACAAGATCTGAAATACTTCCATCTTTAATATATTAACACTGCTGTCGACACCAATACATACATCTGAGAAAAGCGGCTTTAATTTATACCGTTTAAAATTACTTCATCGATTGGTTTAATTGACATTGCCAGGACGTCAGTAAGATAACTCGGCTCTATTAAATTTACCACATTCATATGTAAAAGGCTTGTATTTAATAAGGAGCTGATGCTTTTAAAATATCTGTATTCCACATTTATTGTCATATCATATTTAAGGGCCATCTTATTTCATTTACATAATGGACGAAAATCTTTAAACAAGTTCGAAATTTAATATATTAAGACTGCGAGATAAATCAATACCAGTATTGTAGAAAAGGAGATTTTGTTTAAAACATTTCAAATTATTTAATCGATTTTTCGGAACTGGAAAAATGTGATAAGGACTATAAGGTTGGAGTAAATTTTATCTCACTGAATTTTAAAGAGTCTAGAATAAATCACGATTTAAATGCGTCTATAAGTAGCATTAAAATCTTTCAAGCGTTCAAATACTACATTTATGGAAAATACAACATATGTAGAATGCACAATTCACTTAAATTTCACTGCAGAATCGATTTATCGAATCATTTAAGATATGCTTACTACTGATCACAGAAAATCCTACATCACAAAAGAAGCTCCTTTAATACCATTTTACATTACTCCATCGATACCTATCGTTGCAACATTCAAAAGGTGAATAAGACAAACTCACTTCGATATAACTTGACCATACAAGTAGCTTTAATTTATTTTGTTTTACAAAAGCTTTTAAATACATTTCGTACATGTCTTAAAACGTAGAAATTCTACATTAATGTTTACACCATATCTTAGAGGAGTTTCAATTTCATTTACAAAATCGATTACTATCATTAAAATACTTCGTAATCTAATATATGAACACTGCTGGTTACATCAATACTTACAACAAATAAATGTAGGAAAGTAATTAAACCCATGTAGTAAGCCACCGTAACGGCAGATGGCAGCACGAATCAATGAGTGTATGCCATAAGTTTTTTTTCACGAGAACGCGAAGCAACTTACACATACAGAGGGATTTCACGGTTTTAACAGAGAAGTTGGTGAGTTCGCTCGCGCGGTAGGTGTTTCCGCCTGAGGGCGCGGCCCATGGCCTTTTCTCCCCTTTGTTCCCACTCTGGGTTTAAGTCTGGTAGTAACTATTATTAAATGGCATAAAACTCTTAACTCGAACTTTCACCTGTATTTAATCATTTCTTTGTAACTATATGTAAATATTGTTCTAATGTGTAGTAAAGTAAATTAGTTATTTAACCGGGCATTCCTTCTCTAAATTCATACCCCTAGCACATCGTCGAGTTTTTAAGCCCCAATCCTACAAAAGTGGTTGCTCAAGTCGGGATTATTTTCCATGCAACCCGTATTTCTATAAAAGTGTTGGTTTCGGCGAGATTCACTAAACTCATAATAATTTCTATAAAGTGTGATCTCATCTGGGATCTGCAACTACCTAATTCCTATAAAATTTGCGGCTCAGGCCGTGGTGATCAATAATAATTCCTATATAAATTAAATTAAACCCTTGCGTGTTATTTAATTGATGCAGATAATTAAAGACATGGAAACGTGATTAAACGTAATTTTACCTCACTCATATTTAAGAGTCTAGAATACATTACTAAACACAAACTCTTCAAATCTTTCTGATGTTGAATTTCCACATTGATGGTTACACAATAAGTAAATAGCATAAACTCGATGAATTTTCGATTATATAGGGAAATCTATGAAATATGAATACTTTCAAATTTCATTTAGAAATAGATGGAAATCTTCCCAACATTTCGAATTAACATACCGAAATTCCAGTCATACCAACGCTTCCAACCTACAAACGGGGAACAGATGTATATCACTGAAGTTTTGAGAACATCAATATGACTATTCTGTTCGACAAAACATTACCTCACACATATGTCACTAGTTAAAATTAATTCTTTTTATATCAGTCGGAAAAAAGGCACATCATAAGGGTTAAATTCATTTATATAAGGTGAAAAATCCATATCGAAAATGCTTTTTAAACGTCGACTTCCTACACTGATAATTTTAACATTTTTATAGGCCAAAACTCTTTTTAATTTCATATGCAAGATGGATAACACTCTTAAAACATTTAGAAATTTAAAACATTACACTGCGGTTCACATCAATACATGCAACTTAGAAATGGTCTTTAACTCCAACAACTGAAATGAATTAATCATGCTTATAATTGAAAAAGGATAAAGCTGTTCAACATACCTTTACATCCCTCATATGAAAGTGGCATAAATTTATTCAGTTTTATGTATGTCATTAAATAATACCGAAATTAATTTTAAATTCCAGATTATATATACTGGCAATCACGCTATATATAAGGGGCATGAATTCGTTCAAATTTCAATTACAAGAACGATGAAAATCTTTATACCATTTCGAAATTTAAAATATTGACACTTCTGGTCACACCAAAACCTACATTACCCAACAGGGACTTTATTTTCAATCATTGAAAATTAATTGACGCCTATCATTAAAAATCCAAATATGTGAGTCGGTCTATATTATAAGGTCATATATAAGTGGTATATATTCATTCAGTTTTAAATACGTCCTTAAATCCATACCGAGAGAAGTTATAAATTCTAAAAAATTGGGTGAGGCCCGCCGAAGGGGGGAGGCAAGAGGGGGAAAAACCTTTTTAAATGTTGATATTTCTCACTGATGGCCATATAATATATAAGGGGCATAAATTCGCTGAAATTCCAATTCTAAAGTCGATGACAAGATTTAAAACACTTCCATTTTCAAAATATTAACGCTGCTGGCCTTATCAGAGAGCAGGGGCTTTAATATATATATGCCATTAAAGCAGTTTTATGTATGTCATTAAATAATACCGTATGAAATTTAAAATTCCAAATTATACACTGATCATCACGCTATATATATATAAGGATATATATAGCGTGAGGTGTATATATCCTTGCTACATCTATATGATTATCCACCAGTGGCGGTTTTCCGCACAGGCGTTAGAGGCGGCCGCCTCGTGCTTCGAGTCTCTAGGGGGGCCTCAAAATCTATGTAACATACATCGCAGTGCTAAGCCGGTGTCGAATTTACGATATTGCAGCCTTAATTCAATTCACAGAAAAGTTTCTCCTTCTCTTTTAAAAAATAAAAGTGTGAATGAAAACAATGGAACGAAGCAATGGGAGGAAATAAGCCCTAGTGGCGGACTAACCCTACTGACGAGATTGTTTGATGGCAAACGGGCCCCCTTAATAAACATAATACAGTTTGGGCCTCCAGGAAATGTGTGTGTGAAAGAGAGATAAGGAAGAACTCTTTCTCTATATAGTTGCTTTTCTGAAGCAAACAAATAAGATAGCCCTGTACAACGTTCTACATCCGTCTTTGGGGATTTATTGCCATTCAAATTTGACCACCCGCATTTACCGATGTTTCTCCAAAACGTTGAAACCGATCTAGAAACCCTCGAGCAACCCTCCGACTATTGGAAGAGGACACCTCTTTCTGTGCAAAGTCCAGCCGCAGTACTCATTTAGTTTTTTTATTGGTATCGGAAGCGACTGGAAAGGGTGCAGTTCTTGTGTCTTTTTTTGTAGTTTCATTTTACTGTCATAAAGTTGAAAAACAAGGGAATTCGTCTACCTTTAAAATAAACGGTTTTCTTGGTTGAAACTGTTACTAGAGAAGAAGGGGAATTCGAAATAAAAGACATCAGGAATGCTTAACTGTTGCCTTTATATTGAATCCACTCATGTTGAGTGACGCCTTGAGAAAGTTCATCTGGTGAATTCTTTAATCCTTTATAATAATTTTTATTTTGTTTTTTGATGATTTTATTGTTTGCTCATTGTTTTCTTGGTTGCTTGCTGCATTCGCACACTCTGGAAACTTCGGTTATATATTTTTCTTTCTAATTTTATTAATTTAATTTTAAGGTTTATGTTTATCAATGTTATTTTATTTGCTTATTATAAATATGTTATGTAAAAACAATAATACCTAATTGAAGCAAGAAACATGATTAAAAAAATTCAAATCTGAATGTTTTATTAAACAAAGCAATAATTTCAAAATAAAACTCTGGGTAATGTCGTTTAATGTTTTTTCAATCTAAACATTATAGAAATAAAAGTACATTACAAACATTTAAAACAGCGAGGGGAAAAACATTTAAAATTTATATTGTAATTTTGTAAAACTTTCTTCTATTGCGGCATTGAAAGTTGTTTTTTTAAAAGTGCATGGCTAATATTTTTTTTCATCTTCATTTTGCTAAATTTATTAAATTTAAAATACATTTCCAACAATTTTCCATTTGAAAGAAAGAAATACGATTTCATATTGATAATCTCTAATCCATCCGTGCTCTACATTCAAATAAATCGATGCTTTTAAAACAGCTTTATCGCAGAAAACGTCAAAAGAAATACTGTCGGAGTAGTTTCTTTTTCTGGTCGTTCTGCATACTGAATTGACAATATACTCTATATAACAATAATTCAGTATTCCCAGCAACTGCTGGGGAATACTGAATCAGCAATCTGATTCTCTCCTACATTATTGTTTAGCAACGGATTCGGAAACCCTCCGCGCTTTTGCGACGGGCAGAGTCATTCTCATCAAAATAGGGGGAAAGTGAAGAATGGAAGGGTGATGTTTACATTTTACTGAGCGTGATCTAACAGACTCCGGAAATACGTTCATACGAGTCATTGCCTGACACCCCTTTACGGTGTAAAATCGTCCAAAGGTGGTAGTCTCGGAATCCGTTGCTGAACTGTATTAGAAGCGAGCTTTTATACATTTTTCTACTTCGGAAAATTTTTTCACGAGCCTGAAATTTGAAAATAAATTAAAGGAGAAGGATAATTAATGATAAATAATTAAATTTGTTTTCGTAAATAAATAAAAACAACATAACATCACTACATGTGTATTTATTTTAATCTTGTACTTCAGTTTCGTAAATTTTTATAAACTGGAATAAAGACGACAGGAAATATAATTAACCAAATTTTATTTTAAATATAATTTAAAAAGATATAATATTCAAAATCTATTTTTTTAATTAATAAAAATTTGTAATTGCTTGGTTATAATTTCTTTGTTAAAATTGATCTACATCAAGCTAAAAATTTAATTATTTTTATTAACTACCAATTAAATTATCCATAATTATTTCGGAAAGTCGAAAAATCATATATATAAAAGAAGCAAAAAATAATAGAAAAATATTATATATAAATTATTAAATATTAATTATATAAATTATTAAAAATATTAAATTGTATATATGATTATAAGTGGATAGCGAAGATCAAAAATTAAAAGCATAGTTAAGCTATTTTACATTACATTTTTATCAACAATAAAGTTTTCTTGGGAGGGAGGCCTCAAAATAATTTTGCGCCTGGGGCCTCATATTGTCAAAATCCGCCACTGTTATCCACGCTGCATCTATACGATTTATTTTAAACTGTTTTCTTGATTTCATTAATTTTTTAAATGTCGAGTTGAGAATATGATTTGAAGTCAAAGAGAGAGAGAGAGAGCGATTTTCGCTAATAACTACGTTTTGCTAGAAGAATAAATTATGAAATTAGGGTTCAAAAGTAATTGCTTTTAAAATGGGACAAAATGTAAGTTATTATTTCTCAACAAACATTACTGCTTTTTAGGTTTAATTTTGTTTATAAACGTTAAAATTTCAACATTAAGAAAAAGGCGATATATAGTTTTCTTTAAAGTGCGAGTTCTATATTTAGTAAAAAGATAGGTGAGAAGCTGCATTGATGCCTAGCTTAAAGGCACCTACCTTGATGTTGAAAACAATTACACTACCTCAATCGCTGATTAAGGGGCTAAATTTCAATACGTGAGAGCTGCATTGATGCCTAACTTAAAGGCACCCACCTTGATATTGAAAAAAATTACACTACTAGTTGTTACACACCACAGCTGAAGTGTTAAAATTCAGTTAAATTGAACTACTTAAATGCCATGGTAACTACTTAAATGCCAACTTAACAAAATTCTATCTCACATTATTAAACTCGTTCTGTTATAAACTAGTCAATATATGAAAATTTTTAGATATTTTTACAATCCATCTATTGCAAAATCTTACAAAGGCTTGAGAGTGTCAGATGACGTGCATGTTTTCATCATGAAATGTTAAATTACTCTGCCTGTAGCATTCCTAATTTGCGTGGTATTTAAAAGGCTTAAAATCAGACCCTTTTGTTTTGCCACCTGTGCGAAATTTGTGTGTTTATATGTTGTGTGATATTTTGTGTAAATGTGGGCTTTTATATGATTTTTGAATGCTTTATTCTTTTTTTCACTTTCAGCCGCCTTGTACAGGTTTTACTCCATTTCTCGTTTTCATCCATTTTATTGTGCATATATGACAAGTTATTTTGCGTCTATACCTTTTTTAAAAATTTTAATATATTTCGGTATCTCTCCCCCTTGTTTATTCACTTCATTGCTTAATACCATTCATGTGTTAGTATGGATGTGACCAATTTATTGTATATTTGTTTCTTTTTTTTCTCTTCCCCCCCTTGTCTGTTTGGAATTTGCATTTGTTTCATTTATTTTGAAGCTTCCTTCACCCCTTTCTTACAGTCATTTACTTACTTCTGTAAGCCTTGTGTTGTACTTGTTGGTGCACAAGGAGTTTTTTCTCAAGAGATTGCAAAAAAAAAAAAAAAAAAATGTTCATTGCATATCCCATTTCAAATTCACAAAGCACCAAAAACCTCACACCACAAATTACAGCTAAGGAGTCTAAAATTCATTTCATCAATACTCATGCTTAAACTCTCTTTTTGTATAAAAAATTACACACGCTATCTACATTACAATGGGGAGCTAAAATTTGTTTAATTTTAAATTACTCAATTGTTGCATGCCACTGAATGATTTTGAATATGAATAGTACAAAAATGCTTGTTACAATCTTTACCTCATTTTCTACCCATCATTTTATTTCATGGACTTTATTTCAATCATTTTTAAGTCAATAAATGCAGCTCTAAGAATTTTTAAAATCTTGAAGTCAATCATACTATGGGGCATAATTTCGCATTCGATGCCTACTTGAACATGAGAGAATATCATCTGACAATATATTACCTTACATAACAATATAAGCTCTGGAATTTCTGAATTCTTTCTTATTCGCAAATAAATGTATACTGCTCATTTGAACTTTTTAAACAGATGGAGAGGGAGAACATATGTTGATTACTAAAGTTAATCATATCCCAGAAGGTCCTGAACTTTTCGACCTTGAATTAAACCCATGTTATTGATCAAATCTATCTTAAGCAGTACCTATGAATGTACTGATCTTCAATTTAGAAATTTCTTGTTGAAACTGTCGAAAATCGGATACTCTTAAAAACCTTTCTTTACATTGACCCTACCATTAGCTACGTTAACAGATGTTAATTCTTTAAATTAGCAATTCACATAATTTAAACTCTCCAAAAGTTAAAAGAGTACACTGAATCTCTTTAATTGAATTCGAAACTAGACATTTTCTATAAATAAATTTATATCGTGAGAATTTTTTGAGAGAAATGAAGCATACACTGCTTGCCATAACACTATTATAAAATCACTCAAGGAGCACTTCCCAATAAATTAGCAATCATTTTAATTATTATGGTAGCATGTAAAGATGCTGTTACATTTGCGAAAAATAAAATATATATACAATTAAACAAAAAGTTCAACATTTTTAACTTATAGGACAGTTGAGGTTCTTTAGAACAATGAAGAGAATTTTTTTTTTTTTCAATTCCAATTTATCAATGCATCTCACTGAATTATGTTTTGGCTGGAAATTAGCAACATTGCAACATCACAGAAGTCACCTAAATGGCATCATTTCACCAACCTTAATTGAAATTAACCGTGTGTGGCACTAAAATTTCCAGAACACTAATTTAAAGTTTACTACACGATAATTCGCCAAAACTCGCACATCCCCATAAAATGTTAATATCTCCACAAAAAAAATTATATTTTTCTTTAATTAGTCGCACATGAATCTCATATCACAGTTTACTGAATATTTAATTTTGTGCAAAGAATTTCTGAAATAGTAGGATGTTATTGTGTGCATCTTACTCAAATTATCAGAAGATGGAAGAAAAAAACATTTGCCACTATTCACACAGAATATGTAAAGTTGAACTTAAGCAATTTCAGTTATTTAAATTACTCTCTGTGGGCAGTTAAGAGCTGGGAAAAAATGGTGGACTTCATTATTCAGTTTACTCTTAAACCTTAACAGAAAATTACATTTTACGCATTTGTTCTTTAGTTCAAAGGAAAAAAATCTTACGTTAATTGTCGAATTATGAAAACCTAATCTTAATTAAAATATTGTTAACGCTTATACCGTGAATACCTTTATGTGAAATTAGAACACAATACATAGAGGAAAAATTTTTTTAATTAAGGTTTCGGCAACAAAATCTTCAGAAAATATTTCTGTAAATTTTTTTGAAACTCTGCAATGTATTTGAATTTGTACGTCTCCCAACGCTGAAATAAAATTGATATATAAATACATATGATTTAAATGACAACATCCGCACGTCTTTAATATGCTTAACTTGTACACTGCACATAAACAAAACTAAAATTAATATTTGAGAAAAATATAAACTGTTAAATCTACATAAAATTACTCAATTGAAGTCACACTTATTACTAGGACCATAAAATAAAATTTTTGAAAAATAAGAATAATGTTATATATTCTAATAAAAACATATATACGAACCCATTATTGCAAGTCCTGATAATAAGTCCTAACACAGAAATGCCTTTACATTAAAGGTCAATTCAATGAGGAAAGGATTCTCACGGTTCCTTTCGCATTTCTACAATTCAACTATGGCCGGGTCACCAGTCATGATTTAACGCAATCACTTACCACAGGAAACTTCCGGTAGGGAAAAATCTTAGCAGATTCAACATAGTTGGAAAGAAATACAGGAAACCTTTATTACGGAAATACACTCAGATGAGTAATTAAAAATGTATTTTATTCATAATTACTTGTATAAATTTATGTAAAGCAAACTTTGACAATTCAATAATAATTCATTCATCTTTAAAAAATAAACCTATCCAAGTACAGTGGCATTATTATCATACCCTTTTCTACCGTCAAATCAAGCGGTTAAGTTTTCACATTCCATTTCGTCATGCCCGTGAAAATTTCCGGTCTGGAGTGTTAATTAAGATTAACACAAGGAAACAATCCATTTCTTATAACCGAATAAAATTTTTTTATTTCTTGATTTTACGCCGAGATGGCAGTACCAGATTATTATAGAAGTAACTGGAGATAAAGTAGTTTGTCACAATAACCCTCTGATTGTTGGTTTTCTGAAAAAATACAATCTCTAATTTCAGGCTAAAAAAAATTTTAAAATTAAAATAGATACATATTGTTCAAACACTTATTTTTATTCAATTTTCTTGAATAATTAAAAAAAATGAACTTTGTTTTATGTTTTCTTGAAAATTATCGATCCTTAAGGGATTCAAAATTACATTTCATATTCCTTAATTTGTTAAAATAAATATAGAAAGTGCAACTGACTTTAGACACAACAAAATTTTACATGGATGTATATGTTTTATAAATTATTAATCTGAATTAGTAATGTAGATTAATGCATTTTCATTGATTTATGGCTCTAGGTAAATAATATAACACTATTTGGCTTAAAATTTCTTCTTGCACATATAGTAGAAATTTAAATTATTATTAATATGAAATTTAAAAGGTGGCCTCCCACCTCCCAAATAACCCTGATCCTCACAAAAGGTCAATAATTGGGTTTTTTTTTTTTAGTTTGCTCGACACACACACACTACAAACTTATCTGAATAATGTAAATTCCTTACACAATTAACTTTAGGATATTTAATAATCAGAAGTTTAATTTCTTAAGTTTCAGATGTCATATAACGTCTTCTGATACATTTTAATATATATCTAATTGGCCCG
>BGPR01027348.1:0-20798 GCA_013235015.1 Araneus ventricosus
TTAGGCTTGATTCGTCAATCTTGTCTTCATCTGGATCGATTCTTTACGTAACGGTTTTTAATCACACAATTTAAAGTAGGAATGACAGATTAACTCGTTAATCTCGAGGCGACTGTTTTCTTCTATCTCCTTTAAAACCGGGAGTTTTCGGAGGAAGCGACGTGAATTGGACTCTTCCAAACTGGGTGGTCATTTTCCCCACCACACCACCTCTGCTATAACCTTCCCTTAAAGCGCACGGAAACGGGCTGTGGTTGGCAAGGACAAAAGGACCCCCTACGATGCTTATCTCCTAAGCAATCTCAGAACCTCACCTCCCCTCAAAAGAAATCGACCGTCCTTCTTCGCTGTTAAGAGGAAATTCTTATACCGCCTCGCTCGGTATGAGAGGGTTAAAGACGTTACCCTGTTCAGGGCCCGATTACTGAATAGGCAAAGTAGGCAACTGCCTATGGGCCCCACAACTTTTGGGGGCCCCAATAATTTTTATTTGTGGTATTTTCAGGGTAGTCTAATTTTGGACTTATGTTTTGCTTACTAGACCCTGTACTTAAACATATTCAAATTAAGTATTGCTTAAATTTCAGAACATTATTCTTCGAACATTTTTCATGTTTTCAAATATGCTTGCAGTACAATGTGGTCCAGTTGTTTTCCCAGTTGGCTGACCCATTCAGAAGTCAACAGTTTTGGAAATCTTTGCATTAGAATATCATGTCAAGAATGTTTTGTAAATTTTTAAATGTTAAAAATTTTTATTTAAAATTACTTGTAAATTAATTATTTATACGATTAAAGTCTTTTTATAATAACACCAACTCTTTGAAGGTCATTCGCAATTTAAATATTTTGTTATTTCAGTTTATCATAATATGTGCTACTTAAAAATCTGCATGTACAGAGATTAAATTAAAATCAATAAAAAATATCTGGTTTTGGAAACAAACCAAAATTAACATTGCCCATGGGCACCACATGGCTTAATCCGGTCCTGACCATATTTTATTTAAGGTTTTTAGGCTGGTTGGTTTGAAAATTGTTATGGTTTGAAATATTTTAAAGCATTAGTTAGTAATAATCTGAAAAATCCAATATTTATTTATTTTTTATTGTCTGTTCGCATGGGAGCTATTAAAATATTCAGACTGATTATTCGCAAGCTTGCTATTTTGTTGCACGGGGTTGCAATAAATATATATATAAAGCAATGCTATAAAATTGTGTCTAAAACTAATTTTGAAAAATTTATTGAAATATACACAAAAACGAAACCGATATTACAGGAAGCTCATTTTTTAAAATCTTTTAAAGTGGTGTAAAAGTGGTTTATATGCGATAATATGGTCCGAAGTTAGTGAAGTAAAACTTGAACGCATCTATTATTTTTAATTAATTACATTAAAAACCCAATAAAAAGTTTGAAAAACCTTTTCTTAGTGGGCACCTACCCAAAAAGTAACTACGAGCCAAATTTGGTAGCTTTATGTCCATCGGTCTGCCTCGTAGAGAGAGCGTTTCGAATTATTGTTATCAGTATTATTGCATCATGCATGTCACATCACCCACGTCGGAACATACAAATAATATGCCATCCTATATCCTCTCGAGAGCCCGCGTTCATTTACATGGATATTTGTGTTTCATTTACAAGAAAGGTTTCATTCCATTCAAAGCCCTTAAATCCCGCTGTGCAATGCTTTGGATGGTCCCATGCTCTCATCTATTAATTATGTATCATTAATTATATTTGCTAATTATATAGTTCGATTAATTTATTAATCAAATTAATAAATGAAAATTAATAAGTTAATAATATATTGTGTTATGTGATTTTATCAAGAATGTTGTCATGTCACATCACCCACATCGAATACACAAATAATATACCATCCTATATCCTCTCGAGACCCCGCTTTCATTTAAATGGATATTTGTGTTTCATTTACAAGAAAGGTTTCCTTCATTTCAAAGCCCTTAAATCAAGCTGTGCAATGCTTTGGATGGTCCCATGTTCTTGTCTATTAATTATGTATCATTAATTATATTTGTTAATTATAAAGTTCGATTAATTTATTAATCAAATTAATTAATGAAAATTAATAAGTTAATAATATGTTGTGTTATGTGATTCTATCAAGAGTAATAATCTCGCGAAAATTGTTCGTGTTTTGAAAATTGGTCCAAAATTACACCTTTGGGTCTCAGGAAGATAAAAATTATCAAGGTTAGAGCTTAACAACAGTCAAAGGAAAAATAGCGATAGCGACATTGTGAGAAACCTAAATTTCTTAGCGATGATATGTGTACAAACATTTGTATATGCACACGCCTTTTCTGACCATCACGTGATCATTACTCACTTATCTTATCTCTTGAAAATCGGATTCTAGGAACTGCAAAGGATTTCCACCTACAGCTGTCTCTATGGGGGAAATTCTCCCCTTTAACAAGTCTTGAATCATTCAAGGTCGTTTCTGACCTTGCAGCTTTGCCAGTACTGCTCCAGTTTCGACCATTTTCAGTCAGTGCTGAAGACAACTATCGGTGGACCGCCAGAAACTTGGGCTGTGGTGTCCATTATCGGTTTTTCGATAAATTTCGGTTTAGAGCTTCCATATTGCTAACCTTGACTCATTTCGATGGATTCCGACATATTCTCAACAGCAATAGAAGGTAGATCGATTGTATTGCAGACTGCTACGGATGTCGCTCGATTCAGTTTCATCTTACAGGACTCTATTTCTTATTTAGATTTGAAACTGCGCCAAGACTCGAGGATTTCAGATTTCAGATCATTATGCAATAGTTGTAGATCGAGACGTTTAAGAAATTTCGTAAACACGGAAGAAAAATGTAGGAAGTTCTTTGCTCCGAAAAGAAGACTTCTCTACACCCTGCATTTGGATTTGCCGAAAGGCAGAGAATGCAGCTTGAAGGATCCTGTTGTTACCGAATCTGAGCACTACGTGCCTTGTTGCATAAGCGCACACATAGCCGAAATTACTCTTACTTGTGGATTTCACGAAAAGAATTTATCCAATTTCATTGAAGACGCACTCAGTATAAATTTTCCGAAAGATAAACTTTTGAAATGGGTGGTGAAAATTCCTTTTTGGGAAGTGCCCTTGCTTTCCCGTCTAGAGATTCGAACTGCGAGTAAATTCATTGAGTGTTTTTATCCCGAAGTCACAGATTCGGCACTTTTGAATCGTTTCATAGTGCAGTTTGATGTTATAGAATGGATGGAGGAGCATGAAAAGCCAGAAATCCTCGAGTATCTGCTTTATCATGCACGCCTATGTGGGAATATAAAAATAGAAGATGAACATGAGATCGAGCTTATAAGTCATTGTATTTATTGCCATCATTACCTAAATATAGGGCCCATTTTGAAGTATATAAGCGATTCTACACCAACCTATGACAATTATGAAGATTATTTGTTCAAAATATCATCAGAGAGGTAAGTGTGTATTTCTCATTTCATTTAAACATGATAATATTTATCCTCTTAAACCCCCGCGTCAATTTTAATGGGCATTTGTGTTTGATTTGCAAATAAAGTTTGAATTTAATTCAAAGCCCTTAAATCCCGCTGTCCAATGCTTTGGATAATCTTATGCAATCATTTATTTATTATGTATAATTAATTTTATTAGTTAATTATATTAATTAATTAATTTATTTATTATATTAATTAAAATATAACTGATTTTATATAGTGTTATATAATCATATCAAGAGTATTAATCTCGATTTTTGTGAAATTTGGTAGGAAATTATACCTTTGGGTCTCAAGAGGTTATATCAGGGGTTGGGGAAACTTTTTGCACTGAAAGGCCAGATAACACTTGGCAGTTGGACAAAAGGTCGCAAGAGCAGAAACTTAAAGGTTATTGTTCTGTAATTATTATTATATTACAGATAGGTATATTATTTCAATGTAAATTGTAAATAACTGGTAAGGCCGCATAAGAAACTCATTAAGATCGCAGGTTCCCCACCCCTGGGCTGGACAAGGCCAGCCCGAGGGTGAACGCACAAGGCCCCGCATTTCTGAAAGACCCACGCTGCTGATTTATTTTGCAAAATGAAAACCGATTGCATTGATTTATTTTTAAAAAATTCAAAATTTACAATATTAAAATATCTAAATTTATAAATTAAATTATAATAATTATAATTAATATATTATAATATATTAATTTATATATATTTATTTTTATATAAGTTTTCAATATTTATTTAAAAATAATTTATTTGAATTGTATCTACATTTTGTTACTGTTCTGAAAATCAGATTGGCCTTACCAATTAACGTCGCATGTGCAGAAAAAACTTTCTCAAGATTGAAAATGTCAAAAAATTACTTTAGATCATTATCGTCATCTATTATTAGTCAAGAACCCCTCAACCATTTTATCTATCGATTCTGAATTAAATAAAAATCTAAATTATGATGATATTATCAAGGAATTTGCTATAAAACATGCAAGAAAATTAAACAAAAATCACATATCGTAAACTTATTCTAGAATGTCGCAAACCAAATTGTTTTTATACAGCAATTATTTGATATTCAACGTTTTTTGTGTGATTGAAGTATTAGATTTTATAATTAAATTATTTATCGCGGTCATATATGCATGCCTTAAGATCTTACTATATCAAATTGTGCAATGCAATAAGTAGCAAAATGCAATGAATTATTTTGTTATGCCAAACTTGTTTCAAGGACTCACAAGTCAACTTTGCAACGGCCCCTCTTTTCTTTGGGCCGTCCCTGAGGCCGGATATGATTTGTAAATTGCAACATGATGCAAAAATTATCTGTAAATTGCGTCATAAGACAAGAATGGTGCAAAAAAAGTTGAAAAGACCCTACGGAGCAGACCGTTAGACCGAGAGCTGCCAAATTTGGGAAATAACCACAAAATTTTAATGAGATTTTTAATTCAAAATTAATCGAAATTTCTCCCATCGGGGTCTCAGGAAAGAATTTAATTCACACGCCAAAACACCACAAAAAAACGTTGTATGGGCGATCCTCTATATATCGGTAACTACATATGTTAAAATCATAATTAATTTAGAGATAAAAGGTAACAACAGACAGTGGCAGACTGGACAGGTTGCCAGCTTGCCCGGGCCCCCTCAGACATAAGTCAATATGAGCCCTCAGGATGTGTATGTATCAGAGAGAAAGGAAAGAATCCTTTTTCTAGTGAATTTTCTCGCTTTTTCTAAGCAAAATAGCAAATAGTTTTATGTTAAAACTACACAACATTTTCTGTGCAGGGCCGAGACGGGACGAAATAAGTACAAGATTTTTATTCTTCTTGGAAGCTCCCGGCAAGAAGGAGGGGTTAACCCCTTTGTGCAGGAAGGTTTTGGTCCTTGCAGGTGGCTAAACAACGCGCTTTTTGTTGTTATTTGTGCATTTTATTGTCGTAAAACTGGGGGACAAGCTAACTCGTGTGTCTTCTAAAGTAAAAGAAAGAAATGTCTCCGAGGTGCCCACTCTCACCCTCCATAGTATGTTTGCACCAAATTTAGTAATCCTAGGTTAAACAGACAGTTCTGTAGAAGATCAAAAGGCATACAAACATCTACACATACATTCGCATTTATTATTTGTAAGCATTTGCTTACAAAAGCATTGATTAGAAGCAAAACATAGAAATAACACTATTGTTAAGATATCGTGTTATCTTTAATTGCATAAACAATTAAATCCAGCAATTCTACACAGAATTTAAAATCTCTTTGTTTTCACCTGTCTTGTTTGTAATTGATTTAATTTAAAATTTTTGTTCTATATATGTAAAGATGAATGTTTGTCTTTTACACAAATCTACAATTTTTAATCGACCTTAATATTATTTAGCACATGTGTTCTTCACATTAAGAGAAAAATCACTGTCAAATTAATTTAAATTTCATTCCCAAAGTTAATTTAAATTTCAGTTAATTAAAAAAATTCAAAAAGATTTTGACGTTTTTTTTGCGATATCTTCTAAAAGCATAATTGCATAAGAATAATTTTTGTACTCTTTTAAAAATTGAAAAATTATCTTTTTAATGATATAAATTTAAAAACAAATTACTTAAAAATTACTTGTGAAATTACTCCAATTCGAAATCCTCCAAAGAATTTTCTTTCGTATCTCTTACAATGGATGCCCTACTAACGGACGGCATTTTTCTTTCACACATTCTCGCTAAAACCGTATACGAAAAATCTAACTTACTGAATTTAAAATGAAATATCTTTAACCATATTTTGGTTATTTTAAACGTGAAAGTGATATTAACCCTGAGGAGGATAAATTTATTCATTTAGATTAAGTTATGTCATATGCAACAGTCATGGGTTCAGATTTGGTTATGATACTGAATTCTTGGTGTGCATCTTTAAAAATAATATATTGTTACCATTTCATTGCTTTAGTTTGAACTCATTTAATTCTGATATTTAGAGCGAGTTATTAACATTTTAATTTGGGGTAGGGTGGACCTTGCAGAAAGGAGTCAAAATAAAAATCGTCACTGAGAATTTGTTTTGAGTAGTAAACATTAAATTTTAATGATTAAACAGTATTGAAATGAAATAAAATTTGTAGAATGCAGACTTGAAAAATAAAATTTCCGAATTCCAAGTCTTGTCAGTCTCACCATAGGCAAAATACGTCCTCGAAAGCTAAGGAATTGCAGGCCGTTTTGTTAAGATCGCCACCGAATGTAATCAAATATTAGAAATTCCCATCTGTTATTTTCTTATCAAAGGGATTTGTAAACAACGCATTTGTTTAAACTTTAGTGAATTTTGGAAATATTCTTCACTCGCCAAACACGTGAGGGATTATATGCTCGATGGTAATAATAACCGGTTAATTACTAAGAAATATTTAATTATTCATGATCCTTTCTCTTCATATTTATTTATAGTTAATTTAGCTAAAAGTTCTAATTATATTTGAGGTGGTTTCTATGTAATGCCGAACATAATGCTTGTTTTTACAAAGCTTTTACTCAGAAATTTCGTTTCCCTGTCACAGTTGTATCCTAATAGTCCTCGTATTGAAAATATTAAGTTAAACTTAAAAGAACTTTATCTTTATGGAGTAAGAAATCCATTTTTGAGTGAGGAGTAATGCAATGATGTTATTGGAATTTCGAAGCTAAAGATCACTACTGAATGCGATTCATTGTCTGAGGAGCTTGGAAACCTATATATTACTCTCTTTGCAAATGGAATTGTTAGATTATTTGGATGCAGATTAATTATTGATAGATTTAAACAGTCATCTAGTGAACTCATAAGTGTGTCGACTTGCCCTTAATGAAATGGACCACATGTAATAAATACACGTCTATAATTTGAGTTCTTAACCTTTGAAGTAAGAAGTATTTAAAAAAAAATTAATTAGGTAAATAATTTGCAATTTATTTTCAGTTTGGTTAAAAAAATTCTGAAAATTACAATATAGTTCCAAAATTGCAATATTCTAATACAACTACCAAAATTGTTTAATATTCAATCATAAAACTGTATATATATGTGGTATTTCTTATTTTCAATAATATGTATAATAATATACATGTAATACTATAATTAGTAATGAATATAGTACATTTTTAGATTAGGAAGAGTTTAAATTAAATTATTATTATAATTTATTATTATTATTTAATAGTAATATAATAATTAATTTATTATTAATTTCATTTATTATACATGTATGAAATAAAATTTAAAAATATAATGTAAGGAATATATTGTAAGATGACACGGCAGATGTGATAGGGCCCCTACTGACTCATGACAATCATTATTTTCAGACCCAGTCCGCCAGTGCTCCAGCCTACCTGCTGAGATGTCTACTTTTTCGATATCTAAAAAAAATATGAAGGAGGTGTTTTCGTCGTGAATTAGGACTCTAAATTGGTTTTAGATGAAAAAATTTTTTCTTGGAAATCCAAGCCTTTTTATTCTGCGTCTTTTCTACAACCGCTTATATTGGGATACAGCATTAGACTGGTTACATTATTTCATTTTTTTTTTAAAACGCTGTATGGGAGATCCTCTATATCTCGGTAACTACATATGTTAAAAACATAACTAATTTTAGAGATAAAGGGTAACAACAGAAGTTACAAAAAAATTTGAAAATCATAATTGTAGTTCAGCGACTACTGAGTCGCAAAGTGGCATTCTAACTTCCATTTTCGAATGATTGCATAAACTTAAATTACCCGAATACTTATCCATTCATTCACCATTAATGGTAAGACCATTCTTATTCCTTAATTAAACCGAGAAACTTCGAGAAACAAAAGAGTCACGCGAGTAAAGTAGTCCTACGCCTTTATCATCAGCGACTGTTTGAAAAGACAGCGTCGCGTCATGTTTTTTCTTTCTTAATAACTTCGGAGTGTATTAATCAGTGGTGTAGTCGCAAAATAAGCAGTGCCGAGACTGCTTTTAAGCAGTGCCAGAACGTTCTAATCAGAGTGACAAAAATCGTGCTGTTTTAAGGAAGTTTTCACAATTTATTCTGATTTATTTCTTGTTAAAAAAGGAAAAGGCTCTACTACACCCCTGGTATTTACATACAAAACTATTTTTAAAGTAACTAAAATTTTTAAAAATTTCTTTTTAGCTATACCACTTTTATTTTCGTACAATTTTTCTCTAATTTTAATAAATCTTTATAAATATTTGTATGCATATTTTACAACAATACTTTCCATTTTCTAAGATACCGAATTAAACGACAATATTAAGTATATTTTTGTGTGCATGTTATCTTTGCTGTGTAATTAAGAATTATTTTTTAAAATAATAATATAAACACACACGAATCAAGCCTAAAACATTATCAGATTATGACGTTTCACAGAACAGGTTTGAATTCTTTAAATTTTTTGAGACTATTAAAACACTATTAATGAAAAAATTTCCTATTCGGTTATAAAAATATTACCTGACCATATTTAACACAGAAAGATAGACATTTACTGAAGCGCGAATCCGTATTTATCTCGGTTTTAGCCCTTTAGCACACGCACTGATTTTTGGAACATTAGCACAAGCGCGGGGTCATTTTGACCCCAAATTGCTCAGTGGCGGTTTCCTCCCTACTTTTCTGGGGAAGATGAAATTTTTATTTCTTTTTAGCTGTTTAAAACTAGGAATCATAAAAAAGCAATAATATTCGGGAAAGCTAGCTAATTTTGTAGCAAATTTTTTAAATTTTGTTGTTTACCCCTTATGTTCCCGGGTACTTTTAGATATCAGTAAATTGTTTACCCCCTCACTTTCTTCACGCAATCGCCGCCACTGAAATTCTTATACAAACTGCTCATCTTATTGGCTATTTTCACAAAAATAAAAAATGGCCGAAGTATAAGAATATTTTTTCGTACAAATAACTTGTATTTGAGACCAGGGTTCATACGCTCCTTGAAAACGATTTTCATTTTCAAGCACTATGGAAACTCCTTGAATTTGGGTTTACTCCTTATAAACTCCTTGATTTTCAATTTTTAACATTTCATTTATTAAATGTGTACTACGTTTCACCGATAAAAAGGATTCTAAATCGCCGCCGTATCAATTACCCAGTATTTTGCGTTGCTCTTTCCACGATTTGATGTTCATTTCCTAGCAGTATCCAAAATTTAATAATTGGTTTTAAGTGCCAATCAGTAATAACCAAAAGAAATAAAATTCTCAATAAATTGAGAATGTTATTTCTCTTGGATTATTTCGAAAAATTAACTGTATTTCTTTAAATTGTAACGTGTTGTTTGTTGTAAAGGACATATATTTTTTTGTGGTGGAGTTCAAGGAAAATAGACACTATTAATCAATTTTAGCTAAATTTGATTTAATTATCAAGGAATTTTGTTAATTTAATTATCTTCATATACTATTTTATACTCAGTGAAAATGCAAAAAAAAAAAAAAAAAAAAGTTTCTAATATCTAAATCCATATCTCTTTGCACCTTTATATTTTAAATACTGGATCACTGCGCACTGCATAAGGTGTCTAAGCGGCACCACTCTACTTTCATATAAATTGATTTAACATGGCATTCTTGGATAAATCAGCTTAGTAAAAACTTATAAAAGAAATAAATATAACCATATATATTTGAGTTATTAACAGTGTTATAAATACTCTAATATAATTTTTGTGTACTTTAAAAAGGGGTTCCTTTTTCATGTGTAAATATTGACTCCTTGAAAATTTTGAAAATACTCCTTGAAAACTCCTTAAATACTCCTTGATTTTTAATTTAAAAAATCAGTAAGAACCCTGTGAGACACGAATGCAATTTTTAATATGAAGTAGGAAAGTTGAAAGTACGCTGTCATAGCTATAGGCAGGGCCGTCTTAAAAAATTTGAGCGCCCTGGTGTGGAATAATTTGGCGCCCCATCAGAGGAGTCCCATAATTTGGCGCCCCATCAGAAGAATCCCATAATTTGGCGCCCCATCAGAAGAGTCCCATAATTTGGCTCCCCCATCAGAAGAGTCCCATAATTTGGCGCCCCATCAGCGCCTATGGCCCAATGAAAATACCCAACCAATAATATAAATGAGTAAAAATGTCGCCAGTTCCGTGATTAAAGCCTTACAATTCTGCATATCGGCGCCTTTTCAAAATAATTTTGATAATTATTTATTTGACACAAATATATATATTTTAATTTATAGCATAAGATATTCATGTTTATGTAATATTACAAATTCGATGGCTGTCTAGTTAACTGCTCCCTAATAATATTTGCATTTTTAACAAATATTTTCATATTTTTTTTCCTTTTTTTCCCATTTTTTAATCGGTAAAAATAAATCTCTACTCGTTTCGTCGGTAGTTGTTGAAGGATGAGCATTAATATAATTTATTTTACCGAAAGTCTCTTAAGCTGAAAGTTTTATTTGCTGATGGTCGCATCTCATATCAGCGGCTTCTTTGTCGGAGTCCGATTAAGTGCTTTAAAAGCACAAATAAATTCTTAAATGTCCAACCCCGGTAGAGATCGAAGTTAATTTCTTTTTCTCTCCACGTTGGGAAAGGAATGATTAATTTCGATCTTATTTCCGGCGTTGCTTTTGAGAGTATTTCCCCTTCCCCTCCTTTTTCTCTTTTTTTTATTTTTTTATTAATTTTATTATATTTTTTATTTTTATTTATATTATTTATATATATTATTTATTTATATTATTTATTTATATTATTTATATATATTATTTATTTATATTATTTATATATTTTTTATATTATTTATTTATAAAAATAATAAAAATATTATTTTTATTAACGTCCAAAGTAAGAGAACCGACAGCAATGCACTTTGTTGAAGTCGAAAAGGCGACCAAACTGGCCACTTAGAAGTGTTTCAGTGGCTATTAATAGAGTGTATTTTAACATTATGTCTAAGGGCCAGAAATTCCGTGCCAAACCAAAGGGGTCGTTAAGAGGATGACCGCTAAGCAAGTTTTGACGCTTAGAGAAGTTTCACTCAGTGGCGGATTGTCCATTAGGGCTGCAGAGCTGCAGCACCCCCTGAAATAATTTTTTAAACTTGTATTTTTCATTTTAAATCTTATTTGATTACTTTTCACTCTCAGAGTTTAATGACTTGCGAAAATGCAAAAAAAGTATTAAAAATTTTTAAAAAAAAGGCATAAAATGAATCCAAAGACACGCATGTCTGAGTTGCAAAATAATGTGTGCCCCCCGCCCATCCCCGAAATCCGTTCACTCAGCAGAAATACCGGAGTGAAAAAGTAACTCTTTCTTCCTTTAGCTTAGACGGGCTATGGGATGAAAGTCAGCGCAGCTCTGGCTGGCACAGAGCCAACTCAACGAAAGATGCTCTTTTTAATATATTTTTCTTTTTTCCCTCACTCTCACATAAGTTGCAATCTCATTGGCTGTTCATGAGTTTCTTTTTGTGTTGCAACGATAGATTCAAGCAAATAATACTATTCTAAAACTTTCAAATTTTTAGAGTATTTCAGTAAAAAATGTATTTAATATGTTTTATATTAAAAATAAATTTTCTGTATAATAGTTAATTGATATTCATTTTTGAAAGAGTGTTATCGAGTGAACTGGGCAAGGAAGGAAGTGCATATGTGGAGCACCGATTATTATTATCAGGGATGAGATTTTTCCGCTTTTTCTTTTTTCCCGAAAAAAAATCCGCTTTTTCCCTTTTTTTCTTACATTGATCTTGGAATCCGTGTTCTTAAAAAAATTAAGAGATATTCGCATCTTCTTTTGCAAGAAATACTAAGAAAAAAGACCCTTGTGATTGAAAATTCTTTTTTCCCCAAAATAATCTGCATTTTAAAGTGAAAAATTTGTTGAAAACCAAGTATAATGTAAATAATTGCTTACTGTCATAAATTAAAAAAAAAACATTTCATTTACATTCAAAATCTTCATTTTTTACTATTATTCTAGCTACAAATTAGTTGACTAAATAACAGTTGTCAGTATGATTAGTATTTTATTGTTAATTTGGTATTCCTTTTTTGTCATATGCAATTTTTAAGTGTCCTTTATATTTTTGATTTGCTGGTTTTAGCCCTGCATGTAATTAAACAATTACCCACTCACAAACATATATATATTTGTATATAATAATTTATCGCGCTTAAATGCTAAAGTTACTTAAAACGTATTTCACGCGTAAAATTTTCATATTTCTATTTTCAGCTCTTTTGGTTTTTTTCCAATCTCATCCCTGTATTATTATTATTTTCTTCAGAGGAATCGTCACTTCAATATTCACTTTAATTTTTGTTAGTAAAACTAAAAGAAAATGTCATATGCTGGTTATTTACTTTGTTTGAAAAGCAGGAAATTTCACATCTGGATTTGGAATTACAAATTTGGCCTACTTGGAGATAAAGTAGCTTTTAAAATTGTATTCTGGATAAATATTTTTCTGCAACCCTCCTTGTTTCTGAGCTCACGAGCCGCCACTGATTTCACTCTATTGTGATATGTTTTTAAATTAAAATGTAAATGTGTCACTGACTAAATAATCTGTTTCTCTTTTCTTTAGACCAAGTTTGACTGAAAATTTAATACACAAGGCTGCGCAATCGATAACTTTAGAAAGAATATGCCATATGATGCAAATCATTTGGATTTACATCGACACCCGTCTGCATGGTAATTCTGAAGCTGCATCAGAGGCTTTGCGCCTTATATGGTGCAGTGTTCCAGATGCCTATGTAACTTTTGAAGAACTCAAGAATGTTTTTGGAGAAGCGTTCAGTGAGGAAGAATTGATGGATATGTACGGCTTCTACGTCAGAGCTATCGATGAGTTTTATGAATTTATCGAGCCGCGATCACTGGAACACCTGTGCAGAACGGTTTTACGGAGAACATTCGAGGAAAATAACTTATGGATTCCTGATGGCATTTGCCGAACGGGTCTACCGAAATCGCTTCAATCATTTTTAAATCTAGAAAATCCATTTTCCGTTTAGTGTTTTATTTACTATATTTTAAAGTGAAACTGGAATTTGAGATATTATTATTCTAAGAACAACTGTTTCAATTTGCTGCTGAGGAAATTACTTACATATACTGTAATTTTTAAAATATTTTTATTCAACTAATAGCTTATGAATATAAGAGTAAATAGATATTAAATACTCTTACTAAGTGGCTTCTGGCCTGTATGAGACAGGTGTTTTTTGTTGTTTGTTTGATTGTTAAATCTCACGAAAGAGATTTTCCTGCACTGTAAAAGCATGATTTTGTAAATAAAAGTGTACGTTCATCTCAGACTTTGTGTTTTCATTACATTACTGTAAACCTAAAGTTTCAGTTAAATGTTCTTAATGATAGCAATTTGCTTTTGAAAATATTTTCTTTTAATATTATAATTTATTAAAGAAAACTTTTTATGTGAACAAAAAAGTGCAAAATTTTGACTTTTCTTTTTCACTTTGGCATTTCCTTACATGATAACTGTCAGGAAAATAGTGGGTGTTTTTGTGTATGAAAGAAATAAGTCATATGTAATAAATAAAATCTATCTGATCCCGCACAGAGCACCTGTGTTAAGTTAATTGCACACGGTGCATTTTCGGCCAAATGGGCGCATTCTGGTTTCTGATGCTTCACTAGCTAAAATTACAGCGCGCCTCAACAAACGCCAAGAAAGAATTTCAGCCAAAGTGGCGATTCAGCACTCCAAGAAAATTCGCCAAGATAAAAGAGGTGCCAGGTGGTGTGTGTATAATGGAAAAGTATCAAATATACAATGTTGACAATAATAAGCTCCATGATGTTCACCTCAATTTGTGAATTTAACACGATTGCCCCCTTCGTTGATCTGAATACTCTACGGCTCGCCTAATCCCATCTGCTTCATTTCTAACGGATCTCTTTAAAATACCAAAAGTTCCATTGTATTATAAGAAATATTATGAACTCTACGTCTTAAACTCATTTTTTCGAGAAAAAGTTATTTTATACCAGATCGAATAGTAGGCTATATTTATGAAGTTAAGCCTAACATGGCTACCGGTTTTGTTTTGTAAAGAAACCGTTTGTTGCCATCGGCAAAAGAAAAATTAACCTCTTTTCTGTGCCACATACGTTAGCGTTTTATATAAATATTTATAAGCTAAATTTTACTACAGCAGAACTGATGATCTCTGAATTCTGGTTAGCAAGACACCAGAGTTTACATCTCATCAATCATGGCTTATGCATGAGAGCAAACATTCTGTACAAATTACCTTTTAAGAATGATTTGTCAAGCATTTAACTTTGAACATTAATAGAAAAATTTAATAAAATCAGTTTTCAAAAACATTTTTATTAATGTACTAAATAGTAGAATTTTTAATTTTTATTGTTTAATTTATAATTCATTATCCTATATAAACTGGTCCGAAATCAATTTTTCTCAATTATACTGCCAGGTGGCACCACGTATGAAATTTAATTAAATTGGTCGATAAATCATTAATTAAGTTCTAAGGATATTAAAATACTGAATTCTCACCAAGAGTAGTAAAGTGTGCGAAATTTCAAAACTCTAGCATATAGGGAGCATAAAATCTATTACAAAATTCCATCTTTATAAACATAAAACTAGTAAGCATATAAAAATGCATCCCATTTTGCACACGAAGTTGGAAAGATGTCGCCTTCGAATTTCTCTGATGAGGTGAAACTTTTGAAATTGTCTCTTCCGTAAAACTCTCAATCTGCCATATCGTCGTAGTTCAGGCAGAAATCACTAAGTCCACAAAACCCTTTTGGGGCAATTCTCCCTCTTAACCCTTATTTTTTTTACATGTATATGTTTTTTATTTATGCAGTATTAAAATATATAAGTTAAACCTTAGGAAATGACATAAAATATTTGTTTTAACTAAATTTTTTAATGTGGCATCAACTCTTGAAAGTCACAGCATTAGAATTTTTAAGTTTTCTCATTACAATCAACATATTTACTTGTTTTTCCTTAATGGGAAAAGTATTGTTGCGTTTCAATTTCTTTTTTAAAAAAAATATCTATATAATGTTCTGATTCAGTAATGAGGGGAAAAAATAAAATATCACAATAAAATTTTTCAGAAAAGGACTATTTATTTGAACAAAAATTGGATGTCCCGTGCATAACACAAAAACGTGATCTTTCTTGTTTTTCAAATTTATTTTTATGGCAAAACAGAAACTGTTATAATTTTTTTTAGTACCAATTTATACCGTAAAGAAATTTTCTGCAAGTTTAATATTAAATGAAATATTAGCACTTGTTTTCATGTCCCGTGCATAACACAGGTTTTTCTAAAAATCTATAATGTCAGAAACTCCACGAGCATTTATAACTGTAGGTGGCTGAATTAATTTAATGTCTTCACTCATGTTGTAGAACACTTTATCTTCTCATTTAGTTCATTTCCAAAATTTTCCAGACTTTTCCATGGCAGAAACTTCAATATCATTACCTAAAACTTGTGTAACTTCTCCAGCATATAAATTTTCGTACCCAACCCAATTTTCTGTAGAAATATTCATGGTGTTAACTGCCATGGTATCAACATTTTGTTTTATTGGTGTTACAGCATTTGTAAAAAAATTCTGAACCAAAAGAAGGTGAACATTTAATTTCGTGCATTTTTGAAATTCCCGGTATTGCTTTAATTCACACACTGTTATCTCTATTTATATCTTTATCTAAAAATAAAATAACTTCTGTAGATGGCATAGCTTTTTTAACAATATTTCCAAAATCTTCTGTTGACTGTACAATTGGGGCGATTGATTTTTTTGACATGACAGCATTTCGTACCAAGTATTTTTCCTCACCACCAATTCTATCCATCACACTTTTTCTGTGGGCTGTTGCAAAATATTTCCAGTTGAAAGTTTTTTTAAAAATTTAATGCTCAGGGCCGGCCCGAGGGGGTGCGACCGCACAAGGCCCCGCGCCGCTGACGGATTTTGCAAAATTAATTTATTATTTTATATCCTTTTTAAAAAATTCTTTCAACCAACTTTTATGTAGAAAAATTGCATAAAATATTCATAATTTTTCTAAAAAGAAATATATTGCTTTTTTTTCTGGTTTTGAAAATTTCTTTCAAAGATCTGTTAAACTAGCGAGAGTGGCCTCCCAAAACTTTATAGCCTACGGATAACACTTGTAAGGGGAAAAAACACACCGCGCGCCGGAAAACGTGCGGTATTCACTAAGGTGGGGAAAACATTCGCTCCAGCGTTCGCAGCTTTTTCTTTTTTTTTTTTGCGTAGAATGGAGAAAAAACCGTTTCAACGCCTTTTTTAAACCGATTTAAACGAAAATTGGAGACAAATCTGTAATTAGGGTTTCAAAACTACATATAAAATTTAATTTATCTAAGTAATTTTGTTAAGAAGTTATGGCGTTCAAAAGTATGCGATTATAGACAGACAGACGGTCAAACCTTTGACGAATTTGGCCCAAAAAGTTATACTGACCTGCATTTCTGATGAAAAAACTGTGTACCAAATTTTAACCATCTAGCTATTTATTTAAGTTTTTGTGTCAAAGAGTTCACATGAACGCGGACAGACTTCCCGCAGATGGATTTTGTCCAAAATTTGATAGAAACCTAAAAAATATGTGTAAAGATCATATAAAAAATTTCCCTCCCCGTAGCTCTAATAGTTTTCGAGTTATCGTGTTCATAGACAGACATAATTCCAAAATTGTGTTTTTCGGACTCAGGGAGGTCTAAAACGTGGATATTCATCAAAATCTCGAGTTCGAATTTTTTGACGATTACAATACTCTCTCTTTGTATACTTCGTATACGAGAAAGTAAAAAATAATTGGTGGATCTAGTGGATACCACCGATAATAACTTTTTGACGAAGAACCTGGGTCGAAGAATCTAGTCGATAAGAATCCAACAATTCCCTTTGCTACTTGGAGGTCCACGTGTTTCCGATTCTTGGGCAGAATAAAGGGTGAAAAGAGATAGCATTGTTCAGTCCTCAACCAGGTTCGATAGCTCCAGGCATCATATGGTCACTCTCTTTTCCGTGCCGGGGAAGGGACAGCCCCCAAAGTAGATATCTGTCATTTGAAGATAAATTGCAGGTGATAACATTCAATACATTCCTTGTTCCCGAGACAATTACTTTTAGGGTATACAGAGTGTAATGCTTTTGTGGCGACCCACATCTATTCCCCTAATGGCCAACAGATAGTCTTTCCCAGGGCAGTGTAAAGACACACCTCTAGAGGAATATATTTCTAATCTTTTACATTGGGCATTTTTCATTATAAAATTTTACTTACCTTTTTACCTTTGCATATTGTTTTGGGAAACAACATATCAAAGTTATTTGGATAAGTTTTAAGATATAAGAAGTATTTTGAAGATTGATTCAATTTAAATATTTTAAAACCTTAACTAGGTAGGTAGTGTATAATTATAACAAAGTTTGTGATCAGTCGATTATCTTTTTACTTTCTCGTATACGAAGTATACAAAGACAAAGTATTGTAATCGTCAAACAATTCGAACTCGAGATTTTGATGAATCTCCACGTTTGAGACCTTCCTTAGTCAGAAAAAAAAAACAGTTTTGGAATTATGTCTGTCTGTGAACACGATAACTCGAAATTTGGTATGTAATCTTTGCACATAATTTGTAGGTTTCTATCAAATTTTGGACAAAATCCTTCTACGGTAAGTCTGCCTGTTTGTCTGTCCGCGGCCATGTGAACACTATAACACCAAAACTTGAATAACCAGATGGATAAAATTTGGTACACAGTTTTATCATCATGAATGTAGGTCCGTATCAAAGTTTCGACCAAATCTGTCGAAAGTTTGATGGTCTGTCGGACTGTATAATCGCATACTTGTAAAAATTATATCTCATAAATCCTTTGGCTTAGATAAATAAAAATTGGTATGACGGTTGATAACATTAATTACAGATCTGTGCCCAAATTTCGTTTCAATCGGTTAAAAAAAGGCGTTCAAATTGCATATTCAATTTTTTTACTTGCGTACTGGAAGCAATCTCTGCGCATGCGCAAGCTATTCAGCGATACCGAACGATGTCATTTTCTCCTGTTTTCTTTTTACGCGGAGCTTGCTAGAGTGTGATAGAAAATAAATATTGCTAAGTTTTAATACATACGCATATCTTTGAATTCGATGCTTCACCTAAATATTTTACAATCTCTCTCATCTACAATGAAAAACCTTCTAATAGTCATTGCATTCTGGGTTACAGTAGGTTCGAATTTTTTATCCACGCAGGAGGAGTGGAAATGATAAATTTTTGAGAAGTATACGAGAAAGTTTAGGAAGGCCACTCCGGTGATTTTAGTTCTATTTATTTATTTATTTTTTTGTATATGAAGAAATAATTGTTTGTTAATATGAAGAAATAATGAGTTGAATTTGTTTTTAAATATGAAGAAATAATGAGTTCAACTTTTAAGAATACACTTGATAATCCAAAATACAAGAAAATCCCAAACAGTTTAAAATTTTATTTGAATACCGAATGAATGTGCTGACATCGTCAATCGACAGAAAAATTGAAAGGGGATGATTTTCTCTTTCAATTGACTGCAAAGTTAAAAGTTATTTTCAGTTTCTTCAGCTTTCATGTTTTGAAACTCTAATTGAAACTATTTTCACATTTTATAATTTTAATTTTAGCACTGAAAGTTTTCAAACTGAACAATTTTTAATATATCCTCATAAAATCAGGGAGACAGGACACATTTCTACATTATGAGTTTGCAAAAAATAATGAAAGGAATTTTATCTTTTATTTAGAAAGGAATACTTGAATTCAGGGCCAGCGCGAGGGGGTTTCGAAAGGTGCTAGCGCACAAGGCCCCACGCCGCTGTTAGATTGCGCAAAACGAAAATGAATTGCATTCATTTAACGAAATCAAAATTTTTCTTCAAGTTTTACCTTCCAGGTCACAATATTTCAAATATTTACAATAATTATTTAAAAATAATTTATTAAAATTGTATCCAAATTTTACTTCTGTTCTATAATTATATTGACATTACCAATAACGCTCGCATCTGCAGAAAAATCTTCCTCAAGATTAAAAATAATAAAAAATTTACTTGAGATCTAGCATTAGAGGCGAACAATTTATTTGCTTAGTCATTTTATCTATCCAATCCGCATTAACCAAAAATCTAAATCATAATGATATTAACAACGTATATGCTATAAAACTTATAACAAAATCAAACAAAAATCATATATTGTAATCTTATTTTAGTAAGTTGAATACCAAATTTTATATATGAAGCAATTATTTTTGTTTGATTTATTAACGATTTTTTTGTGTGATTAAAAATATTAACTTTATAAAAATAATTTAATTATTTATTATTTTCATGTATTTTTATAGTCCTTAATTAACCAAATTGTGAAATGTAACAAATAGCAAAAAGCAATAAATTATTTTGTTGGACGAAATTTTTTTTAAAGCCCTGCAAGTCAACTTTGCACCGGCCCCGCTTTTGTTCGGGCCGGCTCTGCTTGTAGCAGCAAGATTATGTATCTATTTTTAAACTCGGATGAAGAGCCATCAGTCCATATTATCTCTTCAAAAAAATTGTTTTTCCTGGCATTTGGCTGAATTTCTTCATAAAATTTTTCAATAAAAGCTCTCGCAGTATTTTTTCCTTCTCGGAAGTGACAGAACATATCAAGTAAGTATTGCATTTTCCATGCACAAACAGTGGCGTACCTACATAAAATGGCGCCCAGGGCAAATACCGAGACTGAGCCCCCTCTTTTTTCTTTTGAAATGCGATCCTCATTTTCTTTTCGAAAACTTTATGTCGGGGAGTGCAAAGATTAAAAGTGCAAATAAACTTTAAAAAATAGCATATTAAACATTTTTTGTGTTGTTAGGATTTACAAATTTTTTAACACAATTTCGTTAAATTTTTACTGAACATTTGCATTTCATTTATCTCATATTTAAAAAATAATATAAAGTGTGTAGAAATCTCTTAATAAATTGAGAAAAAAACCCACACACATACGGATAAAAATGAGAAAATTATATGAATTACTTTTTTTCCATAGACAGTAGGAAAAGCTCTAAACATTGAAGTAAATTATTTGCTAACACAGATAAAATCATACAAACGCCTTAGGGATAAATATATTTATTGTAATATTATTTATAATGTAATTCATATAATTTCACACATACCTTTAAATTTATTAATCAATTTACAATTAATA
>BGPR01027350.1:0-20797 GCA_013235015.1 Araneus ventricosus
TGTAAAAATTATTTTGAGAAATAATGTTTCTTTAATCAGATGAGCGTCAGGAAAATTTTTTTCCGAATTACTAAAAATAATTTTAGTTAATATTTTAATATTAATAAACATTAATTGATATTGTGTTTATTATATGTTTAGTGATACAGCACAATTTGTCTTCAAAACAAATACGAAGATCCTTTCGCACCACGTTAATTAATATTGAAAGATAAACGATCCCCAGAAACAACACACGCACTGCCGTTTTATCTGGATGACCTGGTGCGGGGATTTCCTGGTTCCTGTGACAATCAGTGGATATTGGATTCTCGAGCCAAATAAATCCCCAATACTGGTCGAGTTCTTCACAGTTCCAGGAGAGAGGAATTTGAATCTCAGATTGCAAGAGGCGTTCAATATTTTGAAGCATACTACGGTTATTATAGTCGTCTGATTGTTGGCGATATGCAGGGAAGTGACGACCATAGCAAACCTGGATGTTTTCAGAACAGAAAATTGTGTTTCTGAGAAAACTTCAAACTAAAAGTGTTGTCAACGAGTACTGTTTAAAGAGACTTGTGACTATTCTTATTTATTTCTGCTTAGTTACTGGTCGATGAACTATTGCAAGGTTTTAGATTTTACATAAAATTCTTCACACTCTGACTGCTGATTAGTTTTTAATCTTTAATTAGATGCAACGTTCGCAAATATATTCAGACACGGTTACAGGGAAGTCTTTATTGGTATAGGGTGATTCGACGCTGTAATAGTGCTAAGAAAACAAAATAGCTTGCGAAAATTGGTGGATGCAGCAGAAAATAGACTGACTTCCAACCGGGGGAATCGCGGGATAAGCAGTCAGAGACTCATTGCATTTATAAGATGGTGCTGATTTTTACATCCAGTGCAACAATCTACTGCATTTTAACCCCTTTACAGGTTTGTTTTCTCTATGTAATAGATGACACCTTCCATTTTAGGAATGCGTTTTCATTTTAATTCAGCTGACAACCTTAAACGATAGTTGAAATGTTTATGCATTTGAAATTATTTTTGTATCTAATTGTAAAGTCTGTGAATGATCGTTTTAATTTAAGTTTAAAATTGCGATAATTTGATGCACGTACGGCGTATGGGAAAACCAGTTAAGGGTTTAATAACCCACTTGGTATCTAAGAGAAATACGAAACCTGTTATTTGCCGACAGTGTGTTATATATTAGAAAACTGTTTCAGAAGTGGAAACTATTACTTCATTATTTATTATGCATGGGTAAAGTAACAACATGTGTTCAAGTTAAATTTAATTAATCAGGGAATGCCTTAATATTACCAAAATCCATACAATATTTAAGAAATATCTGTATTTATAACTTACTTAACCTTCCAGCGGGCGCACGTATGCAGGAGATGCTTATATTCTGCATCGTATTACCTACTTATATCTTTTTTTAATAGATTATGCCCAATTTTTATTTACATGATCTTTGTTTCATACAAATCTAATAAATACAGATTATATGAATAAAACTTTATTTTTGTCTATCAACGCAATATAAAAAGGTAATACGATGCACGATATGTGTATCTCCTGCTCATCCGCAGGAAGGTTGAAACATATGAAATTTGATTTTAGTGAAGTAAAATAACCAGTTCTTGAATGAATTTTTCTCCTAAATCTTCATGGACTTAAAGCAATGAAATATATCTATTTTTTAATCTGTTAATAAACAGTTGCGTTTTCTCATCATGTCTAAATAAGCTTTTCTAAAATTCAGATTCATGAGCTATAAAATATTTTAAAGAAACTTACAATGAAGGTAACATTTAAGATTTTCCGAATGGCAGTTGGGATAAAGAAGTGCTGAAATGAACTGGGGAATCAATTGAAAAAAATTATCCAAATTCTTTTATAAAATCATATTTATTGAAACTTCTCATGTGCAAATTCCTTATTAACATCTATTTCAGATTAAAATGATTTTATTTACAAACAAAATTATTTTTTATCGTGATTGATTCTTAAATAGAATCCCTGATACGGAAAAAATGTTGATTAAATTATTCGTAGGTCTATTTTTTGTCACAAAATTGAAATGCTAATTTTTATAAGTGTTTCTAAGTTTTAAATATTTTCTAATAGTGTGTCGTAATATTCCTTCAATTTGGTTTTTATAAAGGATCATTTCCCACCCTTACTAGTCAAAATTGAAAAGAGAGTGATTCAAAATTACTCCAGATTTAAGGCTGTAAATAGTTATTACATTTTGTATGCGATGTTTATGAAATAGAAAATATTTTGCTGAAAAATTTAAAAAAAGAAAAAACCAGTATTTTGAGGTAACTGGGAGAAGGCAGTTAAATTCTTTCTGAGGTAAATATACAGTCGTGTCTCTTCACTTCCAATATTTTTAATTCGAATCAATTAGTTGCTGTGATCACAAGCCGAACACAGGTATTCCCATTGCATCATAGTCTTTTAGCTAATTCGGCACGTGCCTGTAAGTGAGGCTCGTTAATTAAAATGTTTTTTTTTAAGAAATGGTATCTCTTGATGCTGCGGAACATTATTATGCAGGCAGAAAAATTATAGACCTCTTCTCTATTTCATACTATTATTTTAAATTTAAAAAATAACAACGATTGCAAAATTTGTAAACAATTAATCCAATTAACGCTTGTAAAATTTCTACAATTGTTCCTCTAAGTGTTTGTTTTTATTTTTAAAAAATGGAATAAAAGAATATTTCCAAACTGAGTAGCGTTTTATTGAATTGAATATGAAATATATTTATTTCTTAACAAAAGGCCAAATACTGAATTGTCACACTGAAATTCTGTGACAGGTAATTAGGGTTTAAATTGTAAATTGAAATTGCTTGCTAGTTTTTTTCGTTTTAAAGAAACGGCTGCATTTTGGAACGAAGGTTTTCTTCGAATGAAATAAGGGGTGTCCGAGAATTGTTCGACACATTTGAAAAATTAATAAAACATGAACCCTAATAATGTTGCAACAACATTTTTTAAAAAATGAGAAGAGCATTTCAAAAAAGCTTTATTCTTTTTCTTTAGATAGGAAACGAGCCGTTATAGTGGTCTAGGTGGCAGTAAATCATTGAAAATCTTTCATTTTTGAGAGTCTTTATCTCATAAAATATTAAAAGTAGGATAAAAATAAAAGTATGTATTTGTAGTTAAATTTACGCTCTTTAATTTATCATTTCACATGTAGTCTGAAAACAGAATATTTTTTCAAATATTCAAGAAAATCTATTAGAAGGAAATCAGAAAATGCGCATTGGTTTCTGTTAATCGGATTTGATTTCTTATCAATGCTAATTCCTTATCCCTTGGCATACGATTTTATTTAACCTCATAATTAGATGCCAGCACCCACTTTTGATATCTTTTATTATTTTAATCTATTTAAGATGGCAACGGATACCCTATTTAAGCGTATCCAAGTGATTTTTGTATTTAAAGTTAATTTTTGCGTTGACTTAAATAGGGATTTGATGTCATTGTTTGAGTAGGGGTTAAATAATAATTGAAAATTAAGAAACAATAAACAAGATAAATAAAAATGCGACTAAAATTATTATAGAATAATTTAAAGTTTTTGCCATCTACAGTTTTTTCAACGGCTTTTTTTTTACATATTTTGAAAATTCTGAAAGCAGATGCTTGCTAAATTTCTGCAACTCCGACATTATTCTGTACGATCCTGTTATAGATCGCGAAGCAGCTATGACTTAAGGAAAGAAACATGGGCAGCTTCAAGGACATATTTTAAAGAATAGCAAACACAGCGGATCTAGTGCGATATATGATCTTACCCACTACAAATAAAATAAAAGTTTGAACGGAGACGGAGGGTGTGTCCAGTCGTGAATCTTGGGAGACCCAAGCGATGCAAGTCAATTACGTTGAATGGGCGAAAAAATAATAGCATGCCCGGGGGCCACCTACCACTGAGTTGGATTGAATGCAGCTTCCTAAAGAGAATCAGTAAGTGAATTCGCACTGAAAATCACCACATCACACATAGAAATTCGTTCGCCAATACGTAGAATACAAACAGAAAGTGCTGTATTTTTCAGTGTCCGACCTCGAGATATTTTGAGGATTCTTCAAGCATCAGAACTCAAGGATTTGCCTTCTTTCACCCTCTTCCACCCCAAATTTTGCAATTATATATTTGTTTGTCTGTGCACTTATGAAATTGCTCATTCAGAAACGATCCAGTTACAGGAATGAAGTTCGGTTCGAGTTTTTAAAGCCAAAATTTTGAATCCTGTAACAAATTTTGGACGAAATCCATCAGAAGAAATTCTATCTGTCTCCCGCCCGAGTGAATTTTTCCTTTATTTGAGTCATACGAATTAAGTGGGAAATGTTTATATTTTCGCTCGAAGTAAAACAAGGAGAGTAGATTTCATTTTAAGTATTTTTATTAAAATCAATAAATAATATCTTTATGCCTAATTATGATTTATTTCAATGAGTTTTTATTGTGCATTGCAAAAAATTATTTTACAATATCTTATTAAAAGTTAATGAATTTCTTAGTTTAAAATTTCTTTATTAAAAATAAAACCTCCACCAATTCCAAAATTTAACAATAATTGTTTATTATCTAACCATTTAGCTATTAAAAATTAATTAAAAATTACCTAATTTAAGTTATAAAGAAATCATCACTATTCACAGTGAAGAACATTATGCCGCAGCGTATCCCGTGGTGATTTAACACGAGCCACCACTACACCTGTCCCCGCCTCACCAAACTTCCGAATTTCACCAGAATCGCTGTACGGAGACCGAGAAGAAAACTGTAAACTATCCTTTGCAAGCAATCGTTTCAATCACAATCGATTCAAAAAGGGAAACTTCCGCGGCTCAGAGATGGCGGATTCAAAAATTAAATTTTGAGACACCCTCTGTAATGGGTAGATGGAAATGGACGCATAAACCTCACAGATCAACTCTTAAAGCTTAGCAGGAATGTTCCGGGAGACGATATTCTGCAGCGTGTCCCACCAGAAGTAGTCGTACGGGGTTAAAATCGGATGAGTGTGGGGGCAATCCATGCCAGTAAATGATGAATAGTTCAAATCATTGACTCTGTTCTCGAAGTATACCTAAGGAAAGGCAAATACCATTTGAGTACATTGTGTTCGCATGGTATGGCGACAAATTATTCCAAACCCGAAACGCTCCTTTCACATTTCAACAGAGGAACTCTCCGAAGGTTATCTTTATGCTTCAGAGCACTCTTTTAAACACTCACTACAGTGTATAAAGCAACCTCTCGGCAACTAATTTTGAAACTTCTGTACCAAGTTATTACGAATTTCAAAATAAAAATACCTTCGGTTTCATTCTTCTACGGATCTCTGTTGCCCAATTATTTAATTTTAATATGAAGGAGTTCTTTCTGGGATACTTTGTGGTAAATAATTGAGATAATGTAGTGAAGTAATTTGTATGCTATTCATTTTATTCCATTATACTTTGAGCCAATACCTTATCAGAAGCTTGATAAGGCTAATGAAGTTAGAGACAGTATTGTTAGTGATGGTACCTCCAATATTCCTTATTTGAAATTGAGATTTGAGAGAACCCTGGACATTTGCCACATTTTCTTCTCTAGGTTTTGATCACAATTTTCAAAATAAACCTTAATAAACCGTAAATCTTCAATTAACAAGCAACACCACCATTCTCAAATTTTTGAAATTTCTTCCACGACCGTACAATTTATTTCACCTGGAATCAGACATCTTGAAGAAAGAAAAAGAGCCTCAGAAGACTTAGCAGAACGAAAATACAAGATTCACTAAACGACATTAAAGCGCTTATCATGAGGACAAATATATAATCAACGCAACCGAAACTCAACTGTATCTACAACTCTGATCCCAATTTCAACCCAACTAGGGTTGTCAGCGTTGGGTAAAGAGTTGGTAGAAGTTTTTATTTTCCGAGAGAGACGACTTTTTGAGAATGACGTTGTGTGTTATGACGAAAGCAGTCAACAATTCATCTGATTTTTCAGGTTGGATCCACTCTGACGAGAGCAATCGACAGGGTTGAGTATATTTTCCTCAACCCCAACTTCCATATCAGACGGCAGATTAAACTCAATTATGAAGTTTTGAGTTGAACGTACAGTTGAGTTGAGGGTTAGGTTGGCAAATCTTTGCTCGTGTGATATGGCTTTTACTTAACGCAAATAACCTTCTAAAATTTTCTGCTTTTTATAAATGTAAACATTTTTAAAAAATGTAAAGTCTGCAAAAGAGAAGTCTACAAAGATAGTTTAATGAAAAACAATAAAACTCGCGTTGTAATTCAGTTAAGATATTACACATTTTTAATATTTATTTATTTAATAGATTTTTGCTCAGATAATTTGTTTTGTTTTCGAAAAAATCAACAAGAAAAATTTGTGTATAAATCGAAAGCTAAGTTTCGAGTCACCAGAGGATAATGAACTGAAAGCTAATTTTCATGTGTTATCCTTATGATTTTATTCTCATCTCTGCTGTCGATGGAAAAAAGATGGTAAACGATATTGGGGCACCATCTACGACCAGGCAGAAAAGTGACGGGAGTTTATAATTTGTTCCCAAGCATAAGAATTGTCTCTTAAAGAAAGGCTGCTATGCAAAAATGAATTTTTATTTCAAGCCGAAGCTGCTGTACTTATTTTTAGATATAGTTTTCCTTAATTCGAATCTTCTAATAAATCAAATTTTTATTTTCGTCTCATTAGTTTTGAATTATCGAATTTAAAAGATATATATAACTAAACAAAGCATATAAATAATATATACTAGTCAGTAAAACATGCTAAACATTGCTTGGAATACGAGTCAAGCAATTTCTGAAATAATCTATCCAAATACAAGATTAGAAAACTTGTTATGAATGAATACATGAGGAAGCAAAATAATTCCAGAAGACGAAAGTTTTCATATGTCACAGTAATTACCAAACAAAAGAATGTTGTGCACTTCAAACCAAATCTGGAGGTATTTTAGAAATATGTTGCTGAAAAATTTAGCTGATTTAAAATATTATTTAAAGAAGTTTTGAGATTAATATGAAACTTGTTCTTTATTTTAGTCTCTGCTATCACTCGAATGGCTTTGACTCATGCATTTACACAACAAGAATAAAAATCGCAACCGGTAATTTTTACTATATTTTTTGATGAATTAGGAGCTTCTGTATGTTGAACTTCCATGCAGCTCGTCAGTTCTGGTTTATCGAACTCAAGAGTAAAACTTCGGTTCCTTTTAATCTGGAGTCTTATTATAACGTATCGGAAAATAATAATAATCCAATTTTATATTTTTAAGCTCAGTGTATTTTAACTTTCACGTTTTGATAAATCATCTAGATCAAATGAAAAGTCTAGTTGGAAAACAATGAGGCTACAATTATTTTTTTAACTTTACAGGAAAAGGGAAACAAAGTTCTAAGTCTTTCCACATATTTCCAAAGTTCCCACGTAAATAGTAATATTAAATTAAAACATAACTATCTATATTTTTAATTTAGTTATTAATCGATACAGTGAGTCATGATATCATAAATAATTATTTAAAAACAACTGTAAGTTATTAATATGTCTATCAATAAAAATTAACAATGTGCACTATACAGGGAAAACACCTAAACCTAGACTTGTAAACTTTGGCACAAACATACTTTACAGAGTGGGTAAATGCTCTACGGATCGTTGCAGAAATTTCAACTAGAATTTTAATTAAATAGTAATTAAATGTATTTGGCGTTATCATTGATAACTCCCGAAAATATTATACTATAGAGTTTAATTTTACGACGACAAATATTTTTAAAAATATCATCTCTTTTGTGATGCCAATTGAGCTGCCATACAATTTGTTCTCTAACTTTAATATCGTTCCGCCAGCTCTCTAACATTTGAAATGTTTAATTCTTATGACATTTTATACTCCTACCCGTTTCTAAATTGATGTCATAGAATTACATCCGTCGAGGTAACAGATGGTGCTGAAACCTCAAAATCAGAATGAAACGCAACATATTTATTTTCTGACCCTTCAATTGATAACCAAATCAAATCTAATTTACGATTACCAGCCCAGGCATAAAATTCCAAGCTTTAAATTAAGGAAATCTTGACTTATATGTAATGCGATACTAATTAGATTTGTAAAAAGTATTCATATAGAAAATTTTTTTATTAAAATAGTGGTAAAATTTTTTAAACACGTATATGCACATTAAAATACTTTGTTTTTTTCTACTTCCTTTATTGTAAGAACAATTTCTGGAAAATGAATAAAATGTATGTTATTATAAGGAATGTTTGATCCAACAATACTTTACTTAGATATTTCCACAGAGAAGAAGAATCAGAGGTCTCACTCCCATAGACCGTAATGGCAACTTTTTTAACATTGCGATTCACATAGACAGTACGCCACCTGTAGCGGGCAGAGAGAACTAACCTGATTACGTCATTGTGACGCGAAGGAAACGAAGCCGTTTCATATCGTCATGACAACGATGTAAACAATAATTTGTTGTGTATATTTTCAATTCGTTTTTCGACGATTATTAAATATATGGATAGCAATTTTTTTTTATATATATTGTTAATTTAAAAACGTTATTGCTTTAATAGTAATGCCATTTATTATTGTTTATATAATTATTTTAGATCTCGCTAAATTGATTTTTCTTTAATACAGAAATTATAAGTAAATTTGGAATATCATTCAAAACATTAAAAAATTGATTTGCCTGTTTCCTAGGGTACCAAAAATTTTTAACCTGTTTGATTTATAATTTAAGAAGATTCAAGTTTTTTTTCATATGAATAATTTCATTTATCCTTTTTTGAAGAAAAGTTCTTTCAGATCCTAAATTTTTTAAACCAATAGGAAATTAATTTTTATTGAATTAGATAATATTCCTCTTTCAGAACATGTTAAAACTTCAACGATAAGTTAATTTTTCATAAATTCACATTATTATTTAAGATACTAAAATTGATAGAATATAGGTAATTTATTCACTTGTAATTTTCTCAGCAAATTATATTTGTTGCTTTAGTTACTATTATACTATCTCCTTCAGAATATTTTAAAACTTCAACAGTTTTTAATAAATACACATTCATTCTTCTGCAAGATAAAAAAAAAATATTGGTAGAATGTAATTTCCACAGAGGAAATTCATTTGTATAGTTAATTTTTCAGAATTTTTACAACCCCCTCTCACAAAAAATTAAATACCTGTATATATAGTTATGAAACAAGATGCTACAATAAATACAAAATATTTAAAACAATGTTAATTTTATTGAACAAGCATAATAAGTTACAAAACATAACATTTCTAACAAATACTGCCTAGAAACCAGAGTTAATTGTTATATACAGTATAAAAAATATTCGATATAAGAAAGTGTTATATAAAAAAACCCAATAGAGGGACATTAATTGAATGAACTTAGCTCCTAGGGTGGCCCTATCAGGAGTTAAAACTTCCAATGCACCTCATAATTCTACCAAGCATTGGTAAGTGTTGTATTATGAAATAATGATTTTTGAAATTATGATTTTGAAACAACAAACACATTTTTTTCAAAAACATTTATAATCTGAAATATAATAAAATCAAAAAAAAATAAAATTGGGAAACATATTTTAACTTATTTTTAGAACTTGTGTTGGATTTGAAATCATGGTTCATAATTCGAACTAAAGAGGAAATAAAAAAAAAAAAAACATTGTGCTTCTTTGTGTTCCAGGTGATCATTAAAAAACCTCTATATTTGACAATGTTGAATATTTTGCTGATACTATTTCTTTGCGAACATAAATTAAATTAGACAAAAAACATTCGTGCTAATTGACAAAATATTGAAACAAATTATTTGTTGGCTAATTTAAGCCAGTTTACTGATATCATATTCTTTAAAACACAAAACAGACTGTATAATTTTCTAAAATTTTCTCATCTACCATTAACTTTTAACATTCAATACATTCATAAAGCGACAAATATTTTTTAGAAAAATATCCTGAAATATAAGATAACACATTTTCTCCAACACTATCTAAGATATTTAAATATAAGCTGTCTACATCATGTAGGTGATTATTGAAAAATATTTAACATTTAAATTACTATTATAACTATATTAAAATACTAACTATACAAATATACTTTAATATATTCAGATTTACTAACACCATAATCATTAAAAAAACTGTATGATTATCTTAAGTTTTAAAATCATTCATGATTAATGTTTTACATTCTACACATTCACGAGAACACATTTTTAAAGCAAATTAACTTGAAATTATAAGATACAACATTTTCTTCATTGTCTCCAGAGCTTATATGACATAAAATGAGTCTTTTTTGTTCAAAGGAAGTGAACTTAGTTGGTGCATTTTTTAAAGATAAAGGATTTTTGTAAAAAAAAAAAAAGGAATTTGTCAAAATATAATGGACATTATAAAGGGTGTGATGATAACTAAACAGACTTGTTGTAATATTACATAAAGAGGTGGTATTTTTAAGTATCTCAGGCCTCTAAGTTTCATTATTTATAATTAATAAAATCAATGAAACACATAAACACACCTTAAATAAAAAAAATGATAAAATTGACTACCTTTGCATGAATGAATGAAACAACTGACAGAAAATTTAAAGGAGTATTAATCTTGTATCTGTACAACTTTTTTTAATATACACAATGCTAATTTAAATACTTAGAAATACTTTATTCAACGAAAACAATTTTCAAGATATTTAATAATAATAAAAAAAATCAACAGTCATTTTTTAATCTTAGACCACTACTACTTTTCTTTATATATTAAAGCCATTGAAATTTCATTATTTATAATTAATGCAATCAATAAAACACATAATTTACACACTTGAAATAAAAAAATGGGTTAAATTGATTTAAATTTATGTGTCTACAAGACTTGGACCACCTTTATACGAATGAATGAAACAATTGACAGGCAATTTGGTATGAAAATTTAAAGCAGCATTAATCTTATATCTGCACGACTTTTAATATACACAATGCTAATTTAAATACTTTATTCTACAAAACAATTTTCAAGATATTTAATAATAAGATATATCAACAATCATTTTTTAATTATCCAAGACCACAGAGCTTATAACACAAAATAATTATTTTTTCCTCAAAGAACTGAAGTTTGATAATGCATATGCATCATGAGTTTGTCATTTAAAAAAATTGCAGCCATTTAAAGAAAAATAAAAGAATAATTTTTTTAAATAAAATATTGTTAGCATAAAGAGTGTAATGATAACTTTGAAAATAACTTAGAAACCGACTCATTGTAAGATACACAGAAAAGTTCCACAATTTATTTCCTCAAATTAAATAGAAAACTACTGCAGTATCAATCATAATATGTAGTTCATCTATAATATGAGAGTTCCTTTGAACATAAATTATTTAACACATCTTTAGACAAATATCTACAAAATCTTGGTGCATTTCATATGACCAGCCATCCAGAAGACAAAACAGCTCCAACATTGACAGACTGCCTGAAAAAGAAACAAATTTCTAGTAGATTCCATTTGTATAACACAAACCAATTTATTTTTATTAAAGACTCCACTTCATTGTAAACATTGAATATTATGAATAAAATATTCACCTTCAGCCAATAACAATTAATTTTCTTATATGAAGCTGTGTTAAATTTCAACAGATCAAAATATTTTGAGAACTTTACTAAACTAGTGTTAGCCAATATGCTTATTAAACAAATTTCCTACATTTTATTTACACAAATAAGAATGAATATTTTAATATGCCTCTGGAAAACGATGTTAAAAATAAATACTAATAAAAATAAGAATCTTCTTAAAAGGGTATTGAAATTTGCATAAGGATGCTATACTAAGATACTGAATTATTTCTAAGATACTAATAACCAGTATGTGTAATAATAATAAATAAGTGTAAACATTAAACAGACTAGAGATATTAAATCAGTTCATTTCATTCTATTTCACAGTAGGCATTTGTAAAAAAGCTTGCTTCGGATATAACTACACATACTAAATATAGAACATCTCAATATTACTTCAACTTAGAGCACAAATAACAGCAACAATTTTCATACTATAAAAACTCAACTAAAACTTACCACTCAAAATCAATATAATTATAAATGCAATATTTATGATTTTCAGCTGTATTTCAATATTAAATTACTGATAAAAGAATTTTAACTTGTATATTACTTTGACAGTTCACAATACATCATAGTAATAATTATAAGTTTTTCTGAGAGTAATAAGCAAGGGTTCCATTAATATCTTTTAAAATTATTTTAATTACCAAGTCATACTATGTAGAAATAAATCTGTCAAAAAACAGGACTAAAAAGAATTTAAAGAATTCATGCACATTTTTGTCAGATTATTCCATATGGTAGGCATTTTAATTATGCTTCAGCAACTGCACAAAAATAAAACAAAATTTTATTATTTTATATACAAAAAGTGAAAATAAGTATTTTAAATATTAGAAGTTTTTCAGTTATTTAAATAACATCTCATAAAAATTTTTGTAACGCATTTTAAACTTACTGTTCTCATCTCCAGGAATCTTGAATGGGGAAGCAGTCGAACACTTTTACTAAACTGTGGAATAGCCACAAGTCTTGATTCTACATAAAGTATCTAATTCTAAAAAAAAACTCCTGATTATAATAAATAGTATGTCAAACTGACCAGCTGCAGCAAGAACTAAACCAGCAACAGAACATGGCGGCGTTTTGGTTGCTTTTCGTTCGATACAATAATGGCGTCGTGTTATGGTTTGTAGCAAGAAAGATACTACACAGCTGTGATGAAAACCAATATGGCGTCATGTTATGGTTTCTCTGTGGTTTGTAGTTAGAGTGCCCTCGGTAGGCGGCGCTGCGATAGTTAATCAAACTCCGGAGTGAGACCTCTGATTCTTCTTCTCTGTGGATATTTCCTTAGCAAAATGTCGGCTTTTAAACAGCCTCACAACAGCGTTAACTCTAGACTAGTTGCGCTCTTTTCAATTTATGATTTCTTATGCAAGAAAGATTCTTTCACAGAGAAGGAGAATCAGAGGTCTCACTCCGGAGTGTATTTCATTGTTCCCAGTGGAATCCAAGAGAACTAACCACTTTTTATACCGGCGTTTCTAACGGAACTCCTAGGTCGCCGCCATGTTTGTTGTGTTTGTTCGATTTTGATCTACATAAGAATAGATAAGTTTATAATACTTGTTTCCTAACTTATATCAAAGTCTATTTAAGTTAATCAAAAGCTTGTAACATTCACTTTTATGAATAAAATAATGAAGTTTAGTTTTTTTCGTGCAATTCCCGCTGACTGAAACTTCTCATCCTAATGGAATTCTACTGTTAACGCAGTATGCAATATAGGAAAAATGTATGCATTCCTGTATTTTTATAGATTTATTTCTTAAGAATATGACATGGGGATAAAAATAACCTTAAAAGCTATCAATCTTTCTTTTGCTATTACTGTGGAAATATTTATTGTCAACTGTTATAATAATTTCCACGAGCTATAATCCTTTTATCAGTAAAGTGAAATTATATTTGAGATTTTATGTTAATAGAAATACCGCTAAATACTATAAATTATGTTTGCAATAATACATTCGTGACTATATTGTAGAAATTAAGATAAAGTTTTCTAGCATCTTTAGATTATTTTGATTTCGAGGAGTTGCTTTGTATTATGGAATTTTACAGTATGAATTTTTTTTTTTATTTTGGCTGAAAGTTAAAGTATATTTAGGTTGTGTATTAAGTATATTTAGTTATATCCTGCACAAAACTTCCTAATTTAAAAATGGTCTGATGTGAAACACTATTAAATAAAAGAACTCAATAAGAAACTCTGTAGTCTAGTTAATGTTAACTAATTGATTATTACAATATTATATATATTATATTACAACTCATATTACAATGTTACATCAATTTAATTGCTGCTATAAGTATGTATATTTTATAAATAAATCAGTTTAACTGTATATAACATCTTTTCCCGCAAATTTAAATCATATTTTAAGAAGATATTCCTCATTCTTATTAATATTTATTAACAATGTAGAGATTTTCCATATGAAAATTAAACTATGAATACTCTTTTGTATAAATAAAATAAAGTTTTTCTGATAAGCGTATTAGGTAATACTTTACTCAGAATATCAAAATATTTCGTTCTGTTTTAATTATCAAAATTTGACACAAAAGAAGTTAATTTTATTATTAAAGACTTAGAATTTTAATTATTAGTCCTGGTTAAATACCCTCTAGTGTGATTATTTTATTACTAAATATGCATGACAATTTAGTAGTGTTTTTAATATAATGAAATTTATACAATAGAAATGGATTCTCTTGGAATTTTGTTTGTCCTTTCTAGTCCAGTCAACGAAGGAAAAATAGAAAAAGAAAATGGTGTAGTTAAGAAATTTGGCACTGCTGTTGGTCTTAGTGTCCTAAACAGCATACTAAAAGTCCCCGCCCGTGGGTGTGCGCGGGGGGTACAAGGGGGTTTAAAGAGGGGCATTTACAGTTTTCCTTAAATATCTCGAAAAATATGGGTGCTATCGAAAAACACTCAAATAGAAAATTAAGCTACATGAAATTTCCTACAACAAAAGTCATACTTTCTTTCCATAGCATCAATAGTTTAGAAGATACAGCGGATTTAAAAGTTAATATTTCTAGAATTCCTTATTGTAATGATAAAATCGATTAAAAGTTCTGAATCAGGAACTCTCATGAAAACCATATGCCTATATAATAATTATACAAGGGTAGTATTGTATGTGTAGGAGCGGGGTTGGGTGTCAAACCCATTTGATGAACAATTATGCTCCCTTCCTCCCTTCGCATCCGTTCCCCTTTACAAGTTTCCTTCTACCCGGAGTCCAGTCAACTAATTGCAAATTTAAAAAATGGTGCAGTTTTGAATTTCGGCAAAGTTGTTGGGGAGAGTTCCCTAAACGACATACCTAAATTATCCGCTGGTGGGAATGCGCCTTGGATAGGATGTGAAAAGGGGTATTTCTCAGTGTTTATTAAATATCTCGAAAACTATGGGTCCTAGAGACAAAAGCTTAAGTTTAAAATTGAACTACATTATATTTCATACAAAAATAGTCCTAAAGTTTTTGTAGCATGAAATTATAGAAGATACAGGGGGATTTAAAAGTGAATATTTCTAAAATTCCTTATTGTAATAGTAAAATCAATTAAAAGAGCCGAAGCATCAAACCCTTAGAAAGACCTCATGCCTATACAATAACTATACAAGAACAGTATTATACGTGTCGAGAGTAGTGGCGGTGTCAAGGCGGGGTCGACAAAAATATTTGATGATCAGTTCCCTTCCTTCCCTCACGTCCGTTCCCCTCTACAAGATCCCTTCTACTCAGTCTTTTGGTTCTGTTAATGCTCCAAATGAGTGCATTTCGGCAGTAAAATCTAAATATACATATCTAGGCTGAGTTTAATTTAGAAGCTCGCAACTAGTCTGTCACAGTTGTCGATGTCGGAGCTCGACAAAAACATATTATTGCCATTGAAGAAATAAGACCAGGCATGTTCAATTACTAATACAGAAAATGACGGCTAAAGGAATTGAACCGAGAGTCGCTACAGGGGATGCTGATACTTATATTGTGGTATATGGGTTGAAGAAAGCAACTTCTCATCCCAAGGGAAAGACCGGAGATATTTTCGAGTTACTGATTGCGTTGGCGCCACTAGAAAGTAAAATTTATTTGATGAAATCTGTCAAGGGAAAATATGAAGTAAAATTATAATTTACAGGAAAGGTGCAGAAAGAACTTCCTTTTGCCAAAACCATCCTCCATCTCCATGCATTCAATGGCTGTGACATAACGCCAGCTATTTATAGAAAAAGCAAAGCACTATATTTACATTTTTCAAAAATCAACTGAGCCAGATGAAAAACAGTGCTGACATCTTTTATAATCCCTAATCAACACCAGATACTATCTCACAAGCAGGTGAGAAGATGTTCCTAGCCATATACATAAAGCTCTTGCTGATGAACATGATTTGATTAACCGCAGATATGCAGCATTTCTCAAATCATCCACTAAGATCAATGCTGATCTTTCCTCAATTCCTCCAACCAAAGGAGCGCCGGGGCAACACACTTTTAGCAATGTTTCTGTTTTGGCACCTTTAATGGTACCTGTACCAACGGTGAACCTCTAGAGCAAGAGGAGGAGTTCGAACTTGATCAAATACTAGAAAAACATGATGAAATTTAATTACGAGCAAGTGTTGTAAAAATTGGTTATGCATATTTTTATGTAGGTATGTGTGTATATATATATATTCAAACTTCTGTAATATTCTAAACTATTTATAGTATGAAGAATGTGTTGGACTATTTTTGTAGCAAATTTAATGTAGTTTAATTTTGTACTGAAGTGTTTTCGCTAGGATCCATAGTTTTCGAGATATTTAAGAAAAACTGAGACAACTATTTTTAGTTTAGTTTTACTTATATTAACGACCCATTTTGAAGCAACAGGACGATTCCTTTTGGACGTACCTACCGATTTTAAAACGCGGTCGGATGACGAGGACGACACATGAGCCTTATCCAAACTTCCGTACCCTACCTGCGGAAGAACGATAAAATTGTGTGAAAGACTCATTCTATAAAATGAATAAAACTGAGTAGAATTGGAAAATTTTATTGACTGATGCCAGCAGTATAATAAAGAACAGCTTCAGAGATGTTCCTGACCTTCCCTTCCGACGATTGAATTCTATTTTAATGTAGTAAAAATATTAATGGCAAACTACTTGGCATTACAGAAAAGGATGAAAAAGATATTTAATGTCTTCATTTATGCTCCTATGACGATACCTTCAACATAGTTAGTGCATCATTTTTAAAGAAATGAGAGGGAAAAAATTATGTGAAGATCGCAATACTCACAGAATACTTTAAATAGGATAGCTTACCAGAAATATTTATCGATATATAGGTACTAGGAATTATTTTCATATTATCAATAATGGATTAGAAGCAACCAATGCGTTGATAAAAGAGGAACATACACACCTGCTCTGAAAATAAGCAACGAAGACGAAAAGACGCGCTACACATGCAAAACGGTGAATTAAAACACACAATTTACATATGAAGTAGAGGTTGCATCTCCGAATGCAAATAGACAACCGAAATTAGCATAAAACACAATCCCGCGGTCACAGCGCAACGCCTTAAAAAGGGGCTTGTCGGACCTACGCTTCAGTTTGCAAACAGCGATAGTTCCGCTGAATCCGAGATAGCCAAAGCGGAAAGAATTAGTAGAAGAAACCATTTGCACGATGAGATGCGTAGGAGGACTGTCGGTATGTTTCAAGCTGGTGCAAGACAATCTGCTATTGCCAGAGAGCTGAATGTACAACGTAGTGTCAGCCATAGGCTGTGGAACCATTACCAAAGGTATCAAAGCGTCAGTAGAAGACTTGCGTCTGGACGCCGGAAAATCACCACAACGGCAGACGATCGCTACCTGTTGCAATGCGCCAGACTCCGGAGGACACTAGCAGGTCTAACACTAACTGGCGTCGCAGCTCTCTGCTGCTGCAGTAAGGTCCATGTCCCGGTAAACTGTGTCGCGCAGACTGCATAAAGGAGGACTGTTCACACGACGATCTGTTGTTTGTGTGCCTTTGTCTCCAGCGCACGTCAGAGCGCAGTTGCATTGGGACCATGAACATCGCAGTTGGACACCAGAGCAGTGGGGCCAGATACTCTACGGATGAGTCTCGATTTAACATCCAGAATGATTCCCGAAGGGCCATGACATGGCGAGAGCCAGGGACACGCTATCGGGCGCCAAAGAGACTATTACAGAGGTGGCGGGTTACTTATCTGGGCAGGGATAGCAACGAACAACCAAACCGACCTCTACATGTTCGCTGCGGGTTCCGCCACAGCTGTCCGATACCGCGACGAAATCCAGTACCCTCTTGTGCGGCTTTTTATCGCTGCAATGGGTACCGAGGTGATATTTATGGACGATAATGCCCGCCCGCATAGACCACGATTGGTGCGTAGTTATCTGGAGAGTGAAAACATTCCACAGATGGCGTGGCCTGCTAGATCACTGGACCTGAATCCCATAGAGCATGTGTGGGACATGTTAGGAAGACGGATTGCAGGTCGAAGTGTGCACCCTCTACGAGCTCCAACAAGCCTTACTACATGAATGGGCATTACTGCCACAACAAGCGATCACGACAATATTGGCCAGCATTCCTCGCCGTTGTCAAGCCTGCATTTCAGCTAAAATGTATCATAGCCGTTATTTAGCGTGTGGTTCCCATTGCACATTCTGCCTACCAATTTTGGCTGTCGCGCCGCGACGGCCGTAATATATGTGTTTTTGTTTGTCTTTGTTCTATTGTTTAATATGTGGTATTGTAATGCCACACCTATCTCGTGTGGAACTTTCACGAATATCCATTAAATAGTTTTTGTTTTATTCCGAGTTTTGTCTTTGTTGCTTATTTTTTGAGCAGAAGAGTACATTTCGTGAGCGTCCACCTGTTAATCAGTTCTTTGAAGTGTTTGAAGTGCGATTGTAAAGAAATTGTCAAATTACCGCGATCCAGTTATCCCGAATTAGAAATAATTTTACATGCAACCGTATGTAAAGTGGCTTGTATGTCCCCACAAAGATTTGGACAAAACCAAATCAGTGGGCAAAATTAGAAGTCAAAATTCTAAAAGAAAAAAATGGAAAACAATCTGTGCTTTATTCGCCATCTTTACAGTTTAAGGGGACATACGCCCTTTAAACCTACGAAGAAAGGGGAAAAACTGACTAAATTTGATACATTATATCTGTAAAACAAAACACTTCAAAAATTAATTTTTTTACTAGAAAAATATCTGTTCTTTTTGTTATTGTACACACATTTTCAAATCTTCATATTGATATTTATTTATTTGAGAGAGTAATAAATATGGGTATAATTTTTGGAGAAAAAATGAGATAGTCACCTTGCGTTCATGATTAAGATAAAATATTTGTCTAAACACAATATTTTGGGTATCTAAGTAATCCAAACAGTCAATTTAAGAAACTGAACCACAATTTACTAACATTTAAATTTGATTTCTATTTTATATACAAATTTCAAATAAAAATGTTAAAAATTGTCAAAATTTCATAATTTCTAACCCCCAAAAAACTTCTTTGGTGAAAATATGTACAAAACTGTGGTTCAATTTGCAGAACATAGCACGATACATATTCAGCAAATATTTTATGTAAAAATATTCGATAGTTCTTGAGATATCATGCGCACATTATCAAAAAAACACATTTTGACAATTGCTCTTATATGGCCGCATACAGTGTTTACATTGAATAGCTGATACATTTTCCATCATAACTTTCATAATTATGGAAATTTTTTAAGGCGGGTTGTTTTAAATTGTTCAGAAAAGACAGGGGAATAATACATATTTTTTGCATAAAATCGAAATTTTTCGAGGTTTAACATTCGTATGTTCCATTAAACAGAATATAGAAGCAGAATTGGTCCATTCACATGAAAGAGTATATCTCATATGGACCTCACATGATGTATATAAAACTTAATACAATCACTGTATATGGAAAGTGACAGTATCTACCCCTGGCAGTAACGATTCTGTTTGCACATATTCGTGTCCTGTTTTTGCAAAAAATATACTCGTAAACATAGCTTAGGCATATTATAGCGTAGGCGTATTAATACGTATGGGGCAGGAGAAAGCGCCAAACGAAACTATGTGTTCACCTCTTGGGCCGGAACGTAAAAGAGGTCGGCCCACTAGAGCCAAGAATGCTCTTTTAATGCAATAAGTATTGTTTAGTATTGTATTATTTTTTATAATTTGTTTATTCTCAATTATGTTCTTTTACTTTGTGAAAAAAGCAACTTTCACTCGTGCTGTATACATTTTTTATTTTTTATAATAAACTTTTTATAATATGTATATTTTTTATTTCCTATTTTTAGTTAGCAATCAGCCAAATTAAAAAATTTTGAAACTATGCGATAAGAATTGATTTTGAATGCAACGTATTCGAGATATATGCAAAATATTCGAATTATAGTGCAAAATATTCGAATTATGGTGCAAAGTATTCCAAATATAGTGGAAAGTATCCGAATTACAGTGCAAAGTATTCGAATTATAGTTCCATGTACCAAGTGCATACTATCTAAATTGAAGTGAAATGATATATTTCCCTTAAAATGTTACTTTATGTTCAAAATTTATTCAGGCAAAAATGGAAATTATGCAAAATTTCCAGAGCAATTGTATCTAATGATTTTGCAGGACAAAAATCATTTGGATTAAAGTTCTGTTCTACAAAGCTTGTTTAGGCACCAAGTTTTATCGATTGTAAAATGTAGATCAATACTTTGAAAAAAAAACACTTAAAGTGCGAAATAAGTTAAGATTCTACCACCGATACTTAAACGCAAGCAGTGAGCTTCACCATGTAAATATGGAGACGACCCCTTTTATATCGCGAACACAAAATGTCGAATATCTTCCGCTCTTTTAACCCTCCCAGCGGCGCAATGGAAATTTTGAAACGTTTGAGAAATGCCACCTTCGTAAAACTTAGTTGTACTAGCAAACGGCAGCAGTTT
>BGPR01027352.1:10507-20794 GCA_013235015.1 Araneus ventricosus
TTTTTAATAAATTAAAAATTAATCGAATTTTTAATACTATCCCTCAATAGCCGTAGACATATTATCGCAGAAAACGTGTTTTCAACGGACTTTAAAATTCAAAATATTAGTTTTTCAGTAATACCAATATCATTTCCTTAAAATGCTTTCTCTAAATTTAATTACTTTTTGTACTAATTTACAACACTACATTTCATTGAATAATTACAGCTTTTGTATTGCGATTTTAAATATGTGTTTTTTTTAAATATGTTAATTAGTGCACGTTGCTAACATTAATAGTAATTTTTTAAAAATATTATAAAGACAGACGAATCAAGTCTAAGGCATTATTTTGCCACAATGTTTCCGACTAGAGGTTCGGATCTCTTGTTAATTGCTGTTTTGACTTCTTTATTTATTCACTTTTGTATCTCCTACATTCGATAAAGTTTTTCCGGTGAGTTTTAAATCACACTGTATAATACAGGAATTGTTAAAAAGGTGACATACATTCAGAATCATTCAGTTATTCCATACATTATACAAGGACGAAATTCTCAATTTTATTCACAAAATCCTTTTTAAAATCTTAATATTGATATATCAAATATATGAAAACATTAACGCAGCACTTAAATTACTAGTAAATGCGTTCGTAAAGCAAAAGACCAATAAGAAAAACAACACCCTCGATTCATTGTATTAACCCCTTGGCTCCCAGACGGCGCAACCTTCGCGCAAGCCGTGAACCCAGATTCCCCCCCCCTTTCTGACCTTGACCGGTTCGGCTGTATATTCTAAATGCCAATGTGCTTTATAATATCTATCATTCAAACAGACTAGGACTAAAAGATTCCACTCTCTTCGCCTGCCATGAAATTCTTGCAAAACAAGTTGATAATTATGCAAAATTGAGAGATGAGTAAAACACTAAAAATACACCTGACAAACTTCATGTACTTGTTGATAATATCTTGGAAGGTTCGAAAAACAAAGCGAAATAGATGTTGGGTGTGTTATAACCTGAATTAAAAAACCAAACTGACTATTCATTCATGTAATGTATGTCACAAATCGTTTTGTACCCGTGAACATTTTGAGCAATATCATGAAAATTTGTAATTTAACAATTCGTATAACCCAGGCTAGAGAATATATGTATGTGATATTTTATTTTTTTTAACTTCCTTAATCCTTAAATCACTTTTAACGACACTTCATTTGAATTACTTCTACTTCTATCGTAATAAGCGCACTACAACTTTCTTTTCGAGTCACGTGTCTTTTCCGGGGGAATTCCCTTCTCTGGGTACTTAAACATTCTGCGCATCTCTACCTGTCCTTTTTCACTCCAACATATAAACGAATAACAACGTTGCGCTGCTTCGCGCGTTACCTTTTCTATTCTGGTCATGGAGCTAAGTAAGAACTGAATCCTTTACCCATGAAGAAATATCCTCAATGACTGAATAAAAGAAGATTGACTCAACTAACATCTTTTCCTTGACTCAGATATTCGACATTTCACCTTTAATCAAGATGTAACATGTATGCATTTCAATTCCAATACAGTAAATTTCAGTGTCCGATGTCTCCTTCTATGGTTACATGTGGTTTTATACTATTATATATCATGTATCCACCAGAGAATACATGAATTTTATCAATGTATCCACTAGAGAATGCATGAATTTTTTACTTAGCATGTATCCATTAGTGGATACATGGGAGCCAAGGGGTTAACTTCTGTCTTCTGTTACAAGAGAGCAAAATGTAATTATTTCACATCTTCAGCAAAGTAAAAGCTTCAAACGGTTCAGTAAACGCAACACTAATTGTGCTTCCTTAAGGCTGTTTAACATTTCAATAAAAGGCACCATCAAAAGCAATTTCCTGATTACAAAACACGATGTTGAAGTGCTGCCCAGCATTTTATTATAATCAGTTTCAAACAAAACATCATTTTTTTTCTTTCCTTTTTCCCGTACTTCCAAGAGTGCAAACATATTCCATTAGTTTGAAGCACATCTCTTGAGTCTTGAGCGGAGTTCATTTTTCTTGAGTGGGAAGTAATTATCGCCAAGTCTTCTGCATTTGGCGGCAGATTTTCGAGCAAGAATGGATTGTTTTTGTTTATCAGAACTTTTAGCTGACGAGTATAATCTACCCAATAAAGGAACTCAGTATAGCTCCATTACTTCAGAAGTTTACTCGATTAGTTCTTGTTCTTGATATTTGATGCGTAGGGAAAAATGATTTCATAACTCTCATAAGTGTTTTATTTTTAAGCAGCAACTGAATTACATGCTAATTTATTCTCTTCATTATCCGAAAGGAAACAAATTTTAAACATTGCATGGTATTTCAGAAATTAATAATAAAAAAAACTAAAAATGTTGGAACTGCGGTTTTTTTTAAAAATAAGAGCGCATCTGAAAAGGTTTTTTTCCAGATAAGTAACGCGGCGTTACGACGTTCTAAATTTGTTACAGCGAAAAAATTCCGTACGCAATGGCTACCAATCATCAGAAGCCGATGTGTGTTTTCTGGTTTCTTTTTTTTAATTTTTCTTGAATATCACGAAAACTTTTCAGTTTTCAGAGTACATGCGAATTAACATATTAGAGAGCGAAAAATTCCCTACAAATACACGCTTTTATTTTTCTTCCAGTCTTAATATTTTCTCATATAATGGCTCAAAACAATTTTTGATTTCTAGAAATTTACGACCCCATATATCACCGAAATGGAATGTTATCTATCTGGAAAAAAAAACTTTTGGAAATGCGCTCTCGTTAAAAAAATTCGTACTTCTAACATTTTCAGTTTTTTTAAAATTAATTTTTGAGATGTGTCACTTCATTTGTGTACACCCTGTATTTCCAATTGGAAAAATTCTTTAAATGACACAAATAATGTACACGGGATGTTGATTCTAAACTTGGCCTAATAGCTAATTTCTAGACATTAGAATAGGCATATACTTCCAATTGGAAAAATTTTTTAAATAAAACAAATAATGTACACGGGATGTTCATTCTAAACTTGGCCTTATAGCTTTGTGTACACCCTTTATTCAAATATACCATTTTTAACACCTATAAATAAGCTCGAAATAAAAGCTACAAAAACTTTTAAAACGTTTCGTCAGACTTATTATCGATCATTATTATGAAAAATGTAAGTAAATATAATCTGTTTTAAATTAGTTATAAAAAGACGTCCGAAAAAATGTTAGGCTTAATAATGGATGTACTGTAAAACATAGTTCATATGTTTCTCGTTTATATGACGTTTAACTAGAGTTCCGATACATTAGTAACCATTACAGTGATAAAGTAGTTTTTTTACACTGCTCAATACCTCCGTTTATACGTCAGTTTTCCCATTTTTAAAATTTGCAGATATTCTCCCTCAGTCATTATTTCACTTTTACTCTTAAGAGGAAAATGAACTTTAGAAATCAGAGCAGATAACCTCATTTACCTTCCAACCATTACTAATATAATATCCCAGATCTGTCTCTCGGTAACGCTCTGACATCACCAAAAATAAAACTCGCGCCATAGCACTGCGAGACGATAAACAGCATTATTTCATTGTTAGAGAACCTAAATTTCAGTAATTTTAAATTTGTTGTTACTAATCCCTCTCTGTCTAGCGGCAGCTAGACACCATCCATGAGCTCACTCACCCTCAAGAAATCGAGAGCAAGCAAAGGATCCGACTCGAAAGTCTCCCTAGATAGGCGAAGACAAGAGAGGATGTGCTCTGGGGACGCACTTGCTACTCCACACTTTGCGCAGACCGGGAAAACTTTGTTACCGTGGCTGAAGGAGCAACTCCTCAGGTGACCGCTGACAAATCTGGACAGCGTCGTCTGGTCGGCTCTGTCACAGGCAAGGCCAATGGAGCCACCAGGACTGCTCCGCTTATACCAATCATGGGATGGGGGGAACCTCCACGTCTTTAAATCTTTGTTTTTTCTGATGGAATAAATCTCGTCAAATGTTAAGGAGGGTGTTGAACACAAAGGTTCAGCCGAGCCCTGCTTCGCCAAATTGTCAGCAACCTCGTTTCCATAAATATCCACGTGGGAGGGTATCCATTGGAGGTGCACCTCATGATCCACGCCTATATGTCTAAGTAATTTGAGTATAGATATACCAGTACGATCGCCCACGTTGTTCCAGTCTTTCAAGTGTTGTATTGAACTTCGACTGTCTGATAACATCCATACCGCCCCGTAGTTGTTTTCATTCAAAATGGCCTCGAGTCCGGCCTCAATAGCCAAAAGTTCACTTCTAAACACCGAGCAATTATCCGGGTTTCTCAATTTAATTTTTCTGACTTCTCTGGGAGTCTTAATATATATCCCACTCCCGGATTGATTTTCTTCATTTTTGCTCTCATCTGTGTAAATCTGGATATCCACACCAGGGATTTCGTTGATTAACTGGAGCGCCATCTGCTTCATGAGAGCCGGAACTGTATCAGCTTTGTGTACAGCCTGCTGTAGTTCTGTATGGAAGAATACTCCCAATAGTCCTTCCGATGGATTAATACAATTTTTTAGGGAGTGACATTCAACCTCCCGGCTAATTAGATTCAACTCTGTAGCTAGGCTCATAGGACTGTTTTTCTTCAACCTTTGGTTGCTCTTCCACCCTCGTAAAAACAACGAGGTGCGATTGTGAGAACCGTAGCTTATAAGTTTGTTAAAATATTTCTCCAAGCCAGCTCCTCCTCTGAATCTCAATGGCTGCAAATCTGCCTCATACAACACAATTTTATTTGGACAACTGTTTCTCAATCCTGTGATGATGCGAGCCGCACTCAGCTGCACTCTTTCTAGCTTCTGTAAGTTGGAATCAGAAGCGCAAAAATAAACAGGGAATCCATATTCCAAAATAGGTCTAATAAGGGCAATGTAAGTAGTCCTAAGTGTTTCAGCATTAGCGCCCCAATTTCTACCCGAGATGTATTTGACAATATTAAGTCCTCTTCTACCCTTAGTGATCAAGCTCTCTATATGTTTATTACAGGTGAATTCGGGGTCTAATAAAACCCCCAGATATTTAGGATGTTTTACGGTACTGATATTTTGTCCATCGAACCTAACTCTAGGTTCGTAATTATACAATTTTTTGTTTGTTGTAAAAAAACTGACATATGACTTATTGGCATTTAAGATTAGTTTGTGATGATCAGCAAACTCTCTTAGGTCTCCCAAAGCCAAATTCAGATCGGACTCAATCTTTTCTACTTGAGTTCCCGATTTCCATAAAACTATATCGTCCGCAAATATCCCAACCTCACACCTTCTGGTTAGTAACTCCTCAATACCAGTCAGATAAATGGCGAAAAGAATAGGACTCAACAACGACCCCTGAGGGACACCCTGGCTTATTTTATAGCTGTCAGAGAGTGTATTATTTTATTTAACCCTAATGGCGGGGGGTGACACTGGGCTGTCTGGGTGAAGTACATCGGGAGATTTTCTCCTGGCTGGGCCACCCTAGGTGTGAAGGCCAGACCAATATGCCCAGCTAAAGTCAGTTGGCATAGGAGCCAAGTCAGACTTCTACCCTTTGGGTGCTCCTTAAAAAGAAGCTGCACAACCACCCTCAATTTTAAATTTAAAAGAGCAATTGTCGTTCTAATTTCAAATTTAATAGCTCTAAAATAGAGAAATAAATTAATTTTCTATAGATTGATATAAAATTGATCTCGTTATGATCAATCGTTCCCGACAAATTTTAAATTATATTAAGTATAGTTAGGAAGCCACGATGCATCTGATTATTTATTGCAATAGTGGTGATATAATTTGATAAAATTTTTTGGAAACGTTTGACAAGCAGAGAAGTCCTTTGTTTTGATTAAAATTTCGAAAAAGAATTCCTTTGAAATTTTAACTTTTTCATGGTTATTGAATTATAATAAAATTGTTAAATAACGAAAAATACTTCACACGGAATGTTGTTTACCAAGAGGTTTTTTGAATAAAGAAATATGTAAATAATATACAAATAAAAAATATTTCCCGTCATAAAACATGTTTATTTTATTTTTTTTTCAATCAATGTTAAACATTTATCTCGCATATATATCTATTTAAACACGCCAAATTTGACGGGAAATCTCTCGAATGAAGAGGCAATTTGCACCCATCATACCATGATAGGTGATTTTCTAGTTTTCAAATAAAAGCCTACATGTATGAACATAAATAGTTTAAAATAAAAAAAAATGCATAATTAGTATGAAGGATATGCAATAAAGGTAGGATTCTTCTCACTCTTAGATAAAAGTCTAATTTTAAAATTTCATTATTGTTTTACATTTAAAATTTCAGTATTGTTTAGTTGTAATAATATAAGAGTACCGTCTTAAAAACTTTTAAATCATTTTGCATTAGTAGAATTGCATTTGTAAGAACCAAAGTTGCTTATTGAAATTCCGATTACACATCTTTATATTTATACGTCATATTACGTCAGTCCCTTAAAAGAAATATTAACAGTGCTTTAATGTATTTGAAAAAACAGAAGGTGTTATTTCGTCGATATACCTACATTTAAAGATCGCAAGATAACTTTTTTCAGCATAAGATTGTGTTTTTTGAAACGACATTCTAATCAATCATTTTTGGAATGAAATAATAATAAATAAATATAAATAAAATAATAATGATTCATTAAAAATACTTTGAAAATATTAAAATTTCTTTTCAAAATGAAGGTTGTCATTATTATTTTCACTTTCTTCGGTGCGAAGAATAAAAAAAGAAAATGTTATAATCGTCAAAAAATTGTGGTGCTTGTGTTCCTATAAAGATCAGAATCAAGGCATTCTTTTAACATAATCTATATTTCATCTTTCTCTGCTGTTTAGTTATTACAAGAAATTACAGATGCATCTTCAGGCTTAATATCTGGGTCTTTTTTTATCATTTATGAAAATTAAGAAGCAAGTTTTTCATCAAAAATGAAATTTCTCAAATAAATTCATACAATGACGATTACAAATTTTGCTAGGTGTCAAAAAGGAAATAAATCAGAAACATTCCTATCAAATTGTGACTGTTTTTTTTTTCTGTCTGACTTAATGTTGTTTGCTGTACGAATTTTGGAGTTTTAGAATTACGATACATTTTCAACAAAATAATCAATAACGATTTTAATTGAATACTGTAAACAATAACAAGAAAGCCATATGTTATTATCTTCTGAATTTTGAAATTTCAATGGCGTTGGCTACAACACCAATTTCTTTTCTAACTAGAAAATCATCATTGCACCCGTCATTGTATGACGGGTGCAAATTGCCTCTTCATTCGAGAGATTTCTCGTCAAATTTGACGTGTTTAAATATATATATGAGAGAGAAATGTTTAACATTTTTTGAAAACAAGTAAAATAAACATATGTTTTATGACAGGAAATAATTTTTTTATTTACATATTTCTTTATTCAAAAAACCTCTTAGTAAACAACATTCCGTGTGAAGTATTTTTCGTTGTTTAACAAGTTTCCTTGTACTTCAGATGTCTTTGAGTAAATTTTAACGTTTCCAAAAAATATTATCAAATTATATCATCACGATTGCAATAAATAATGAGATGCATCGTTTCGTCCAAACAATATCACACGTATGATATACCACTGACGTAATTTACTACTTTCTATTAAAAACGGAAATTAATTTGAAATATATGATTAGTATAATTTAAAATTTCCCGGGAACTATTGATCATAGCGAGATAAATTTTATCTCAATCGATAGCAGATTTTATTTCAAAATTTTAGAGCTATTAAACTTGAATTTAGAACGACAATTACTCGTTTAAATTTAAAATTACTGAAATTTAGGTTCTCTAACAATGAAATAATGCTGTTTAACGTCTCGCAGTGCTATGGCGTGAGTTTTATTGTTGGTGACAGATCTGAGCAATTATATTAGTAATATCAGTAATATGAATGAAACAGCAAAGCTACCTTTCAGACGAACTTATGTCCAAACGAATTAACAAATATTCTTAACATTCAAATTAATAATTATATGAAGGTAATTTCTGAAGGGATTTAGTTACTTTCTATCCTTCGTTGAGATTGAGATTTTTTTTATAATTTCAAGGTATTTTATTTATTATTTTTATTTTAAACAGCCATTTTCATAAGACTAATTCATTTTTATGAGGGGTTTTTACACTATTTGGTAAAAATTATAATATATTTACAAATGACTGTACAAAGACATATTCAAATTTCTGAAGCAAATGCAAATGTGTGAAAAAATTATGCTTTACAGCAATGAGTGTTTTTTTTGTAATAAAGCGAACATGAAATAAATGATAAAAAACACGCCTAAAAAGCACGTTTTTTATTTATTAAATATTTTTGTTCCAAAAAATATCAAAATCAAATAAATAAAATTAATTTTGCTGGATAAATTAGTATTCAAAAATGAAGTTAGTCGTCTCATTTAAATATGAAAAACAAAGATTTTTCCTGAAAAATATTAATTAACTTTCAACATGAAGTCAGTCCATCATTTATATTGCATGCAAAACTGTAAACCGGAGAATATTATACATGATTGATAACTGTATTTAGAAAAAACCATCTGCTATAACTATAGAATGAAAATAAGGTAAATCTTTAAAAATAATGCTTTAATTTTACAAACTTCCTTCACAAACTATAAGTTACGCAAATGCGTCACAAATAGAAAACGAAACTGCCGGAATGATGGATGGAACTAAACGAGAAATCAGAACCATCACGTGACTGTAGTAGATACCGATCCACGAAATGCGATGGATAATAATTAAGGATCATTAATAAAACCACGATTGAAGAATGGCCTTCATGTGGATAATACTTAATTAAACTGGAAGCTGGAACTTCTAAATCGAATAATTAATAAATGTTATAAACAAGCCAAACACATTAATGCAAAGAAAATCTGAAGATACTTGATACATGATTAACACTTTACAGCTCAAAGTTTTATTTAATAGGAAAAATAACTAAAATATGGGAAAGAAATTAAATTATTGCCCATTTCTAAATTTCCTATGAATGAAACGATTGGGTATTTTTTTTCCAAATCAAATTATTAAATTGATAAAAAAATTCTTGGAAAATAGTCAAAGCCTAAAGCAAACACATTTTGTATCTTTACAAAGATTAATTAAAAGTACTTTATTCAAAATTTAAATTTTTGAATAAAGTAATTTTTCCTTTAGATGATTTTCAAAATTCGGTTTACCAGAAAGAACAATTAGGGCTTGTTCAAATAAGTATTTTGTATTTCCAATCAAGAAACTCCTGTAGAGGGGTGAATTTTCTTTGGAACGGAGGGAGGCTATTGTAGAGAGGTTTCATTGAATAAGGAATAGAAAACTCCTGGAGAGGGGTGAATTTTCTTTGGAACGGAGGGAGGTTATTGTAGTGAAGTTTCATTGAATAAGGAATAGATGAATATTTTCTTAATAATTTTGGCACAGATTGGTTTAAAACTACATTTTCCCTATTATTTATGAAATTAGAATAATATATTTTATAAGAACCAGAAAAAAGAGTTGCTCGTATATTTTTAAAAAACTTCATTAAATGATATCAGCTCCCCAACCAGATGAGATGCAATTATTCTCCAACTAAGAAGATAAAATATCTTTTCCTCGAGCTGTTGTCACTCTCATATAGCTAACCTTATAATTGAATAAAAAATAAGCAAATATTTCTATTAAAAATACATTTTCCTCGCAAAATCTAAAGAAGTTATTTCATCCCACACTATGTTTAACTTTTTGGAAGGCTCTACATTATCTTTTGAGCATTTTTTACACTTCAGGTGAAAGTAATTACTGCAGGCTTTAAATAAGATTACTTTTACTTTTCGCACATTTCGACACCTTATTATTGAAACTTTATTTCCAAGCACAAGTGAACTACGATTGATATGCTTTATTTTGCTGTGAATTTTAGATGAAATCGATGATTGGGTTTAATTGCAATTTTTGTGTCATTTTTTCTTATTGCTTTCTCGTTTATAATGTATACAAAGAGAAAGTATTGTGATCCTCAAAAACTTGGAGCTCATCACCTTGATGAGTCTCCATGGTTTAGACATCTATATCCAAAAAACACATTTTCGGCATTGTGCTTTCTGTCGGTCTGTGTGTCAGAAACTCTAACCGTATACTATTAAAAACAACAAATGTTTAACCCTCTCATACCTAGACAGGCGATTCCGTGCGGTCTACTGGTTTCGCCTTAACTCCTAAGACGGCCGGTT
>BGPR01027353.1:899-20794 GCA_013235015.1 Araneus ventricosus
TTTGGCATAGTTCAAGTTCATATGAAGAAGGAGTGCAGTATGATAAAATTTATGTATAATATGTGTTACAAATACATTAAATTAAATAAAATAAAACATTCATTGTTTACGTTCATACACTGATTGCGCGCACGGAGGAGTGTGATATTTGGCATAGTTCAAGTTCATATGAAGAAGGAGTGCAGTATGATAAAATTTATGTATAATATGTGTTACAAATACATTAAATTAAATAAAATAAAACATTCATTGTTTACGTTCATACTGAATGACAAACACATAAAAGTCTGTGGTCAACAGTCGGATAACATTTATTTTTTTAACCGCTAGGGGTTTTTTTTCAATAAAAAATATATATGAAAAAAAGCGCATATTCTTTATTTCATTTTTGGTATTAATTTTTTATTTAAATTTTATATAATTTGAAAAATATAGTCAAATTAACTGTGTAGCCTTGACGAAACCTGGCCAGTATAGCAATAAAAAAACCCCAAGGAAATGTCAAAAAACGCGTTATTGTTTTTTAAATATGACTGAGCCAAGCTATATCTCATTTTTCCTATCGTTCGTATTTTTCAAATAATTCAAAAATTAATGCATATTGACGTATTTGTACACGCTCGCAGCTGACGTAATAGAACAAAATTCAAAAAAAATAATATGCAATGATTATAAAGGTATACTCTTTGACAAAAGAACCTCAATAACGTTCAAACTTAAAAATTTAATGAATTACGGTCGAATTTCGACCGCTGGGCGACCTCTAGTGTATATAAATGCATACACTTTTTATTAGAACAGCACGTACGAAATTACTATTTTCCTGAAATATGTACAAAATAGCAGCATGCTTACCAATTCGCAGCGTGAGATCACCATTTAATTAACAAACAAGAATTCTCTTCTTCTCTTTTGCTTAATCGGTGAGCCGCAATATTTCCCCTTAATTACCTTCCTCTCACTTGTTATGGCAACACGTTGTTATCGTCTGCTCAGACAACTAGCTATTCTACTCGTGACACTCGACGTGCGTTCTTTTTTACAAGTGATGATCGCTCATTATTGATCAAAAAATTGACGCCATTATTGTCTGAAGAACAACCATAAATTTTTGTGTCTGTTACCAGAATGATGAAGGAGATCTTTTCTTCTGGTTCATCAACCTCGGATGAAATTATATATATATAAGTTTTTATTATGAATTCTAGTTCCCTGATATTACATTCAAATTGCATTGTTAGAGTTTTCGATGAGTGATATAAAGTGGCGAATATTGGGGATCCAATTAATGCATCAACAGTTGTTCTTTAATTATACCCTTTCGAGTGACGTCAAAAGTGCGTCGTCTATTTTACAATGTAATCATGTCGCAATTAATCTGATCAGCCCAACATCAAGTGACGTGAAGACGTTCTTTAATTATTCTTCCTTTTATTAAGCAGATCTTCTCCTCTCAATGATGATTTAAAACTGAAATAAAAAGGGAAAATATAAGAAAGAAGCCAGACAAGAGTATGGAATTATAAATTGATTAGAAAATTAGATTTGTCTCAGAAGAATAAAATTTAAATCTTCAACCTGTTCAGCGAATATTTTCATTGCTAAAATAAAGCTACAAAGAACTAGAAATGTCTCATGAATTTATTATATGCAAAAAGACAGTTAGAAAGCAATTTTAGAAAGATGTTCATATCAGAATTCGATAAAACATCGAAAGTTTAATTACTTTTAGACTTAAAAAATTGAGCCATCGAAGTAAATAAATCGATGTAAATAACTATTCGACACAGGACGCAACGTAAAATTGATTTATTTGAATGATAAAAATTTGGTTCGTATGTTGCATGCAAAACGCATCGTGTGGCAGAACAAATTAAGGCTTTTGTGACTTTTACTTCATGTCCTAATGGTTCAAAAAGTATTCGAATTATGGCAATTAGTATTAGCATCTATAAAATGGTTTAAAAGTGATAATAAAAAATAATCGATTCATTTTTCGACTTTCCCGTATGGAGAAAGAAGGATTTGTGGAAAAAGCAATGTGACAACATAATTTTGAAAGAAATTTTGGAAGGTTACAGTTTATGTTTTAATATACTATTAACGCAATGTTAAATGTTAAATTAAGGCAGATGGTTATAAAAGTCCTTCAACTTTTCTTCAAGTATCTGCTTGATAATCACTCCAATTTACCCTCAGTTTGAAGAAATTTGTTGCCAAGTATTTTTGTTTGATGTCACCGATCTTCCACTAAGAACAAGATCAAGTCAACATCTCCGTAAATATATATGAAAATAATCCCACAATTTTTAGATGGGACCCGCGTCTTTAAAATGTCATTTACAACACTGAGAATGGAGAGCATTAGATTATTAGCTTCATATAGATGATGAAAAATAAAACTTATTGGGAATGTATATTTTATAAATTATAACTGCATGATACCATATTCATATATTAAAAATATTATATTTATTATAATTATTTTTTTAAAAAACTATTTCATTTCCGATCAAATATCCCGTTTCCATAGCATAAAGACTCGAAAACATCCTTCCTGAATCACACACGCTTTGTTGCATGGTGAGTGAGTTGAATTTTTAATCACAAAAGCCTTGTCCAACAGACTGGAAAATAGAGCGGATCGAAAATTCAAAGCATGAATAGAATAATCTGCGTAGGGTGCAAAAGTTGTCTTTTAAGTGTACTACATACATACAAATTTTTTCAACTTTGTCTCATATCTTCCGGTGCCCCAAAACACTTAAATATTTACAAAAAAAAGATTTTTATGCAAATTTTGAATTAAAAATTAAAAGTGCGTTAAAGAAACTATATTACAGGGGAGAGAATTAAAAATTATTTATTTATTATTATTAAATGAATAAAATTATCTTTGTTTTATAAAATATTATTCAGGGACCCACAGCTACCTTTTCTTCTTTTTTATATTTTACAATATAACACAATTTTACTTTATTTCGAAGATAAACTACTCCATGATCTTAACTTTTCCTGAGCAAAAACATATCGCTACAGAGGAAACTTTGGCAAAAGCGTTCTTTTATTCCTACCTTCCTTGTTGTTTGCCACCCGAATTACTATTATTATTATTTAAGATTTCGCAACATTTTCACTTTTGGTACTTACAACGTTTATCACTTCTATAGTCCTCAAATATAATATTAATTCTAATAAAAATTGTCACCCGAATTACAAAGGCAAGTCATTTCGTCCTTTAAGCAATTTGTTCTCCAAACAGAGATAAATCTAGAAGCATCGCTAAATGCCTAGTTTATCCTCCAGACGAGATGTTTCTTGCGTTCTTTTCTTTTACAAGGCTATTAATGGTTCAATTGATTGTAATGATATAATGAGCTCAATAGATATCGCTGTGCCCTCCAGATTTTTAAGAAACCAGAGTTCCTTTCCAAATTTAGATTCAAAATTTAATTATATTAACAGGTTCTCGTTATATAGGTTTTATAAAATTTTTAACACGTTCTCTGATGAACTTGACATTTTTAATATGTCTCTAGGTGCTTTTAAGCCGAAATATTTGCATCTTTTAAATACATGATATGTTTTATTTTGCCTTTCTACAACATTTTAGATTTTTATGCTATTTGATTTTCCGTGTTCTTATGTATTCGAGCAGTTTTTTGGCGCCGTGTTTGATTTATTTTTATCTTAAGTGTTGCATTTTTTTTTTAAATCTCAAGTGTGTATTTACGTTTTTAAACTCCTGGTGTGTTTTTTATTAGACTCGGTGTTTGCGTGTTTTGACTTTTTGACCCTTGATTTTTGGAAATAAACTTTAAATTTAAAAAAAATATACGGCTTTTGGTGTCATAGTATGTCTTAAAGTTTTGTGATTATGTGTTTTCGCTTTTAATTATATACACGTTTGCATAAGTTTTATGATTTTATGTATTCTCTGTGGTCTACTTTTTGCTTTCTAAGGCTTATTCGTTTTTATTTTTTATTTACTCATTGTGACTTTTGTTCTTTGTGTGTTTGTCAGCACTCTGTAAATGGAGTTTTCTCTGTAGTGTGCTTTTCTTTAAATAAATAAATAAAATAATAATGGGGTGGGAGATTGTGAGACCTTGCAAAACGGAAAAAACTACTGAAAAGTGTACATAAGTAAAACATGTTTAAAACGGAAATTGTAAGAAACGGAATTCTGTCTTAAACGGAAAAAAATATTTGGTCGCATCAGAAATCCTCATATACTATTTAGCCCTGTATGAAACGGAATCAAGTCTAAAGTGGGAAATTTTTCTAGTTCCTTTAGATTCCGTTTAATACAGGTTTTACTGTACACATTGTATTGTTTATCTGTAATTCTAATACAAGTACATGTATTTAATGAACTTCCATACCTAATTTAAGTTGTGGTTTCTCTTTTATGTAAATCTTACAGCGTTTAGTTTTCTTTACCTTTTGTTTTTTAAACTTAATTTCACGAATTAAATTTAAGTTTCTGTATGTCTAACGTCTTTTTTCTGGGCTTTGATTTTATCATACGTATTTTCACATATCCTAATACATCCTATCCCTGTTAATTCAGATAATTGAAGTTCTGCGATTTAGAACTGCAAGAAGAGTAAGTTAAATTATAATACAGTGCTCCTTAAACTTTCTCGCTCCTGAACTGATTATTTCAAACTGCAAAAGCATTCCACGAACTCGAAATTTTTTCACGACTCGAAATGTAAGTAAAAATATCATTCCGATCATAATAAGTAAAAAAATAAATCGATTATACATATTTAAAATTGTGAATTGCGTCAAGTCAAAACTGTATTGGTTTGTCTCACTGTTCTTGAAAAATCTGGCAGAAACACTCATTATTAATGTTTCTGCGACCCGACGAACCTTGCTCAAGTTTTGTAACTAACAGATATCATCATTGTTTCAATTAGTTGTGTGATGCGAGATTCTAGTATCCTATGTGACGCCCCTGTTGAATAGGCTAGAGATTTTTGAATTAAACTTTCTATAGTGAGAGTTATGAATTAAAACTCCCGTGATAGCAATCAAGGTTGAAAATAACCCATTAATGCCCAAATTAATTTAGAGTATAAATTACAATAAATTTCTATTAAAGCATGTTTAAAACATGACTATAAAAATAACTGTGAGGTAAAATTAAATTTCGATTTTTTTTTAGAAAAAGTATAAAAAATCAATTTAAAAACTTATTTGCATAAATATTAAAGATTTTTAATGTATAGTAAAATATTGAAAAAAGAAGATTAATTGCTTATTCACTGCATTACCTCAAAGTGAAACCAATGGAAAAACAAAAAAAATCAAAATGATAACACTTTGACTTCAAAATCTAGCTAACGGGTGGTATATGCCTGTTAAAATTGCTTTAAAGCTTTGGAATACCTATTGACTTGCTAGACAAAGTACGAATGAAACAATGGAATGTAATCAGTTTAGCCACGGAAGTGAAAATGCAATCGTCCTCAAATGAGGACGTTGGGCGTTAATGGGTTAAGCATAAAAATCGATAGAGCATATGAGAAGCGATAAACGCTAGTTGATTTTTATGTATCGGCTTTTATGTTCAGGCCTTAGAGGAAAATTCAAATTTAGACCTTAAAGTCGTTTTTCCTCGACACAGAAAACCTATTCTATTTTTGAATCTGCATGGATGAAGGCCTCTGATGACATCATCCACCAGATTCTTATTCCTCCTCGCTCTTTTTCATTCCTTGTTTATTAATATTATTGTATTTTTACCTCTTTCACAATTGAAACTTCCCTTAATTCGTATTTATATCTTTATCTAGAGTGAGTGAGAGAGGAAGAATATAAGTGTGGCACGCGAGTGTGTTGTGTATGTGTTATACAGGGAGTCCTGTTAGTGGTTCGACAAACAGAGGGATGTTAGTAGACATCAAGAGGAACAAAAATTCCAAAGCAACATGATGTCGAGAACGGCATTTAGAGTGTCAAAATCGCGATAAATCGCATGGCATACGCAAGGAGGATTGGCCGCGCCGGACCCATTGCTTGGCCTCCACGTTCGCCGGATCCAATCCGTGTGACTTCTTCTCCAATTTGTGTGACTTTTTCCTATGGGGTCACCTTAAATTACTCGGACTAGTGTTTCGAGTTACGAGGCGAGCAACTTGAGCGCCTGTGCGAAAACAGCTGCCGGTGAAACAATTAAAATTCGTAAATTCGCCGTCGGCTTAACACTCCAATGAACGTCGAAAAGCTTTTGAGCTCCTCCCACCCAGGATCTCGAAATACGAGGCGAGCAACTTGAGCGCCTGTGCGAAAACAGCTGCTGGTGAAACAATTAAAATTCGTAAATTCGCCGTCGGCTTAACACTCCAATGAACGTCGAGAAGCTTGTGAGCTTCTCCCACCCAGGATCTCAAATACGAAGCGAGAAACTTGAGCGCCTGTGCGAAAAACAACTGCTGGAGAAACAATTAAAATGGCTGAAATTACGACTGATGAAACAACCAAAATGCCTGTAACACCACAGAAAGTCAACGAAAGAGGTTAGTAAAATATATTGTTTAACAGAATGGTGCCCCCTCCCACTTCCTTAGAGAAAAATTATATTTTTATTTTATTTTTAGCCGCCTAAAACTAGGAATTATGAAACAAAAAGCGGCTGTGTTCGGGAAAGCTAGCTATTTTTTTAACTAAATTTTTAAATTTTGTTGTCTGCCCCTATACTCCCGGGTCTTTTAGGTGTGTATAAATTGTTTTGCCCCTCACTTTTTCCACCCATTTGCCACCACTGATTTAACAAGTATATTAAATCAGCAACCAGAAATCTTTGTTAAAGACGAAATGTAAAAATAAAATTTAAACAAATAAATTTTTAAAAAGTAAGAAAAGATAAAAGATTTTATAGGTAACTATAGAAATTCGGAGACTTCAGTGGATCGTGTGCTTATAAGGATGAGGTAGGGTTGACCGGGGATAGTTGGCCAAAGGGGCATGATGGGCCAGTCACGATACTCTTAATAGTTTTAGGAATTAACGCTGCCATTCATAACAAGTGTGTATTATCCCGCCTTCCTTCTTCCACATTAGCGTCATTGAAGAAGTAGCGTTCATTAAAGAACCAGCCAGAATTTTCCAATTTTTGCTACGCTGAGTAAATTTCCTCACTTGTGAATAATCGCTTTATTCTTTGCTTATATATTATAATTTCCATTTTTACAAATAGTATTCAGAAAGATAGTTCTTCATTGTCACTTTAGGGCTTGTTTGCTTATCGAAATGCTTTCACAATAAATCCTTAAACACGTGAGAAACAAAAATGGCGATATGGGGCTAGTTGGGCCATTTCGCATGGGGCACGTTGGTCCGCGCTGCCACACAGAATTTGTCAGCATGTGCGTTATAGAAATATCTCTGAATATGTGGGATGGAATTGTACCAGATTTATTATGAAATATAAGTGTTGTGCAAAATCATGCTGATTCAATTTTGATTAGAATTACAAAATGCTATTTGACGATGACCATAAAAGTTGTATCTCAGTTTCTATTGAATAGAAATGCACAAAATTTGCATTTAATACACATGATATGGATGGTAATACAAACACGTTACTTAAATCAATAAAGTATAATAATATAGAAGAATGTTTTGTGATAGTCGCTTCAAGTTAGTAGTGGCTCAACTTACCCCGCAGTCGGAGCAGGTTGGGCCAAGCGACTTGGTGTCAGTTTGAGGTTTTGCATTAATACCGATAATTAATATATTCAAATTTTACTATGGAGAATTGTTTCTGAAGGTTCACTAATAGTGCCAGCTTAAAAAGTAATTAAAAATTTTGAATTCCCTTTTTTTCTTTAATTCATAGAAGAAAAAAAAAGACCCAACTAGCCCCGGTCTACCCTATACACTTTTTTCTAGTTCCTTTCTTTCAACTTCATTACCGAATGAGCAATTCGATTCATTCCTCAAATTAAGAAATGCCACACTGCTCATCGAAACGGTTCGGGTAAACCATCCGTAGCCTCGTTTCGACAAATCTCGGCTCATCCTCACTTGCCGCTTCCAATACTTTAGCCGTGCCATTACGGGGTCAACGCGGCATACTTCCTGCGTCACCCAACACTAGTCGCCCTCGGGGGTTGCCCGTCTGCACCCTCCCCCCCCCCCTTTCCGAAACCCACGGGGCTGAACGGAAGCTCCTTGGAAGGCGTTCGTTGGTATTGTTCTTGTTTTCGGGCTTCGCTCTTTTTCTAATCGCGGAGGAAACGGACGTCCGAAACTCAGGAAGTCGTAATTACACGCCGCAGCCAGAGGTGTGGGCGATCCTCCGACTGAGATTCACCGTGAATGACAGGCATTGAGGCATACATAATGCCACATTTGGATCATTCGACGATGGTTCTTGGATCATTTAGGCATATATAAACTCTTAGCATTTTTCGCAGAATGTCACTCGCGAACCCAACTGTTGCACAGGGAGTCCATAAATTATTGTCGTGGTTTCCTTATCTCATATTTTTGACTTAAGAACGTGACGATAAACGCTGTATTAGATATTAGTGAAGAACACCTCAAAAAGTATTTTAGAAACCTGGCAGCCTTTCGTGGTACGTAACACATTGAGACGAAATTCAACTTCCCACCAATGTCGATGGGATACATGTAGGCGATCCTCCGACTGAGATTCACCGTGGTTGGTTGGGTATAATGGCGCAAGAGCCATTTTTGACTAAACTGCGCCAAACATATGATAGATAAATAGGAACACGGTGTCAAAGAGATTCACCGTCAATGACAGGCATTGAGGCATACATAATGCCACATTTGGATCATTCGACTATGGTTCTTTTAACATTTCGGCATATGCTAACTCTTAGCATGTTTCGCAGAATGTCACTAGTGAAGCGAACTGTTGCGGAGTGTATCCATAAATTATTGCCGTGGTTTCCTTATCTCATATTTTTGACTTAAGAACGTGACGATAAACGCTGTATTAGATATTCGTAAAGAGCACTTCAAAAAGTATTTTAAAAACCTGGCAGCCTTTCATGGTACGTAACACATTAAGACGAAACTCAACTTCCCACCAATGTCGATGGGATACATGCAGGCGATCCTCCGACTGAGATTCACCGTGAATGACAGGCATTGAGGCATACATAATGCCACATTTGAATCATTCGACGATGGTTCTTTTAACATTTCGGCATATGCTAACTCTTAACATATTTCGCAGAATGTCACTCGTGAACCGAACTGTTACACCGACAGGGAGTCCATAAATTATTGCCGTGGTTTCCTTATCTCATATTTTTGACTTAAGAACGTGACGATAAACGCTGTATTAGATATTCGTAAAGAACACTTCAAAAAGTATTTTAGAAACCTGGCAGCCTTTCATGGTACGTAACACATTGAGACGAAATTCAACTTCCCACCAATGTGAATGGGATACATGCAGGCGATCCTCCGACTGAGATTCACCGTGGTTGGTTGGGGTTTAATGGCGCAAGAGCCATTTTTGGCTAAACTGCGCCAAACATATGATAGATAAATAGGAACACGATGTCAAAGAGATTCACCGTCAATGACAGGCATTGAGGCATACATAATGCAACATTTGGATCATTCGACGATAGTTCTTGGGTCATTTAGGCATATATTAACTCTTAGCATGTTTCGCAGAATGTCACTCGCGAACCCAACAGTTGCACAGGGTGTCCATAAATTATCGCCGTGGTTTCCTTATCTCATATTTTTGACTTCAGAATGTGACGATAAACGCTGTATTAGATATTCGTAAAGAACACTTCAAAAAGTACTTTAGGAACCTGGCAGCCTTTGGTGGTACGTAACCCATTGAGACGAAACCTAACTTCCCACCAATGTCGATGGGATACATGCAGGTTAAAAAAATAAATTTAAAAAAAATTGTACTTTATGACTATGTAATATTATTTATCGTCATGTTCTTTAATCAAAGGTTATGAGGTAAGAAAACAATACCCTGTAATAACAATAATAAACAATACCTGACAATAATTTATGGACACCAAGTATTTTTGAATTTGTGAATTAAGATTAAGTCACACATCTTGGACACTAGCATTCTATAGAAAAATCATGTGTGATTCTCAAACTTATGATACCTGATATGTACTTTAAGTTTAATCAAAACGATCAAAAACCTCAAATAAAAAAATGACGTGAGGCTATCTTTTTCAAACAGCCACTGTTGTGAAAGATGTAGGACTACTTCACTCGCGTGACTCTTTTGTTTCTCGAAGTGTTTTGGTTTCTCTTTGTTATTCGCGATTATCTTATGTTTCTCGAAGTGGTTTGATTTCTCCTTGTTACTCGCGATTATCTTTTGTTTCTCGAAGCTTCTCGGATTCTCTTTGTTACTCGTCATACTCTTTTGTTTCTCTAAGTTACTCTCGATAGTCTCGTTTCTCGAAGTTACTTGTAATTCTCTTTTGTTCCTCGAAGTTACTCTGAATTCTCATTTGTTTCTCGAAGTTTCTCGGTATCTCTTTGTTACTCGCGATACCCTTTTGTTTCTCGAAGTTAATCGCGATACTTTTGTTTCTCAGAAGTTTCTCTCGATTCTCTTTTGTTTCTCATCAATCTCTCTCTTTTCAATGCAAGAGCATTTTTGCCCAACTTTGCGACTCAGTAGTCGCTGAACTACAATTCCGATTTTCATGTTTTTTTGTAACTTCTGTTGTTACCCTTTATCTCTAAAATAAGACATTAGTTATGTTTCTAACATGTGTAGTTACTGAGATATAGAGGATCTCCCATACAACGTTTTCTGTGGTGTTTTGGCGTGTGAATCAAATTCCTTCCTGAGACCCCAATTAGAGGAACGTAGAGCTACGTTAAAATGTGTTGTCTAATTAGAAAGTATGGTTAACTAATTGCCAAGGAGTTAAGAATAATCAAGTAACAATAAATTCGCTTTTTACTTTGATGGAAAGATATGAATAATGTGACATTCGGATAATTCAACGATGATTTTTGGCTCATTTTGGCATATATTAACTCTTAATATGTTTGGCAGAATGTCTCTCTTGAATCGAAATGTTGCACAGGGTGGCAATAAATTATTGTCGGGGTTTCCGTACCTCGTATTTTTTTATTTAAGAGTGTGACGGTAAATATTATATTAAAAATTCGTAAAGTACTGATCGAAGAGATTTTATTTATTTACGGAGGACTACGTTCCTCCCATTGGGATATCAGGAAGGAATTTGATTCACACGCCAAAACACCACAGAAAACGTTGTATGGGAGATCCTCTATATATCGGTAACTACATATGTTAAAAACATAACTAATATCTTGTTTTAGATATAATGGGTAACAACAGAAGTTACAAAAAAATTTTGAAAATCGGAATTGTATTTCAGCGACTATTGAGTCTCGAATTTGGACATAAATGCGCATGAATTGGTGACGCGATCCTCTGTATATCGGTAACTACAAATGTTAAAAACATAACTAATATCTTATTTTAGATATGAAGGTTAACAACAGAAGTTACAAAAAAATTTTGAAAATCGGAATTGTATTTCAGCGACTATTGAGTCTCGAATTTGGACATAAATGCGCATGAATTGGTGACGCGATCCTCTATATATCGGTAAATAAATATGTTTAAAACATAACTACTGTCTTATTTTAGAAATAAACGGTAACAATAGAAGTTAAACAGAAGGAAAATTGGAAAACTGGAGAAGAGTCACGCGAGTAAAGTAGTCCTACGCCTTTAAAATCAGCGGCTGATTGAAAAAGACAGCCTCCCGTCATTTTTTTTAATAACACGGCAGCCTTTCATAATACGTAACACATTGACACTGAACTCAACTTCCCGCCAAGTGTCAATGTGTTACATACATGTAAATAAAATTGAGTTGTACTTTATGAATATGTAATTATATTTATCGTCATGTTCCTTAATCAAAGGTTATGTGGTAACAAACCCCGACAGTAATTTATGGACACCCTGTATTTTTGAATTCATGAATAAAGATTAAATCGCACATCATGGACATTATAATTCGGTAGAAAAAGTAAGTTTAATTCACAATCATCTCATGCCTGTTATGTACTATAAGTTTAATCAAATTTTATCACACTTCGAATTTAGAATGTATCATCTAATTAGAAAGTATAGTTAACAAACTAAACTTCTAAGGTGTTAAGAATAATCAAGCAACAATAAAGTCCTTTTCACTTCGATTGAAAGATGTTCGAAGATAGATGCAAAAAGGAAAGCTCTAAGGAATATATATTTTTAAACGGATAATTTAATAATTGTCTATAAATATTACCTACTCGGCTTCAATGCTATTAATCTGAAGTAAGAAGACAAAATAGTTTCAAAGAAAGTAAAAACTTTTAGGAACGTAATAATAAAGCGGATATTCATAAAAACGGGCAGCGTTTACATACTCCTTGGGAAATTGATGACGCTTTTTCAAATGTTAGTTATTTTAACAAACGCCTCGTTAGCGTTTTCGAAAATAATCGAAACACAACTTTTAGAAGCGTAATAATAAAACGAATAATCATAAAAACGGGCAGCGTTTGCATACTCCTTTTCAGAAATGATTGGAAAATTGATGACGCTTTTTCAAATGTTAGTTAGTTTAACAAACGCCTCGTCAGCGTTTTCGAAAATAATCGAAACATAACTTTTAGGAACGTAATAATAAAACGAATAATCATAAAAACGGGCAGCGTTTGCATACTCCTTTTCAGAAATGATTGGGAAATTGATGACGCTTTTTCAAATGTTAGTTATTTTAACAAACGCCTCGTTAGCGTTTTCGAAAATAATCGAAACACTGACAGATAAATACAATTATTTACAGCAATTAAAAAAAAACGAAATTTATTTTCATCAAATATTTCGTTTTAGTTTTTCAAAAATAATCGAAACATCTGAGCAACGTCTGATTAATATCCGAAGGTACTTAAAAGTGTAGGTTCATAATGGGATGTAATTCAAACAAATTAAAATCGACAAAATTAAAATAATCTGAAATGATTGCAGCCCAAAATTATTATGCGTTATTTCACTCAAATATGAAGCACACAATAACTCTAAAAAAGTGTCCTAAAAACTGGTGCAACAAAATAATTTGCTTTCGATCGCTGAATTTGCTGCTTTATTTCAGTTATAAATAAGGGCGGGAAATCTTAATTTGAAACTTACTTTCATTATGACATTCTATAGGAAAAAGATTCTGATTCTCATTGTCATTTGTCAACGAGTAACATGTGTCGCTTTCTGGTAGTAGTATTCATGACATATAAATCAGTAATCCTGCCTAATTTCCAGAGCCGGCCCGAACAAAAGCGGGGCCTGGTGCAAAACTTACTTGCGGGCCCTTGAAACAAATTTTCCCCAACAAAATATTTTTATTGCTTTTTGCTATTTATTGCATTACATAATTTGTTACAATCAGGACTAAAGGAAGACATGAAAATGATAAATAAATTAAATTATTTTTTAAATTAATGTTTCAATCACACAAAAAATATTTAATAAATCAAATAACAAAAAACTAGTTCTTCATAAATACAATTTGGTATGCGAATAACTAGAATGGGTTAACAAGATGTGATTTTTCTCTTATTCTTTTACATGTTTAACATCAAATTCGTTGATAATATCATTGCGGTTTAGTTTTTTGGTTAAAAAGGATTTGATGGATAAAATGGCTAAATAAATCAATCGTTCTTCACTAATACTAGATCTCAAGCAATTTTTTTTTATTATTTTTAATCTTGAGGAATATCTTTCTGCATATGCGAATATAATTGGTAAAGTCAAAATACTTTTAGAATAGAAACAAAATTTGGATCCAATTCAGGTAAATTTTTAAATAAATATTGTAAGATTTGTAACATCGCGTCCTGGAAAGAAAAAATGGATTTTTTTCTTCAAACAAATCAATGCAATTCATTTTCGTTCTGCAAAATCTGACATCGGCGCGGGGCCCTCAGATACGCGGGGCCTTGTGCGCTCGCACCGTTCTTAAGCCGCTTGGGCCGGCCCTGCTTATTTCATTAATGTATTTTCGATTTTTCAAAAATAATTTTGCTCAGCTCTCCCTACCAAAGCATAATGTTCTATCTAGAAAGCGAACGTGAAGTCTTTCTGTAGGAAAAGAACGTGGGGGGTTCCTCCATATCCCCCTTTACACGCAAATATTAGTTCTAAAGTGAATTAAGTACATTCATTCGCAACAAATGACAGCATTTCAAGCGAGTGACCACCAACAAAGGGTAAATAGGGTACTTATTGCTACCACCTGAGTCGCTAAACTGCCAAAGAAAAGAAAATGGAAAAGCTGCCTGTCTTCTACGGAACTTCTTCAGGTGAGTAGATCACTCAATCCACTCTGAGGAGGTGGTTCCGTAGATCCTTATCACCCGGGTAGATTTTCCAACAGATAACCCTCACTGCGATCCGCTGACCCGTATGCTAACGGCTGTTGCACTCCGTTTGTTAAGTTCCTGTTGTAACTTACTAAGTGCAAGAAGAATGGCCTTAATTTTAAGATAATTTTCGTGCTTTTGAAATCGGTACTCGGCTAAAAGCGCGCCGCTAAACGTGTGGTAAATGTTCTGTCATTTAGAAGAATGGGCTTTTTATTTCTTTGATAGTTTAATGCCATGAGATTTTAATATTAATTTTTTCTTGAATTAAACATATAAGGATTTTAACTATTTTCATTCACCCTCCCTCAATAAAATATTTTCAATTTGCAATTTATTTAAGTCTATTTTATATCATTGGTAGATTCTGTTTAGAATAATTTCATTATAAATTATGTTTTTTTTCTAAATCTTGTTTTAGTAAAAATTTTGAGTAAGTATTGTTATTTGTGCTTTTAAATGCGTTTAATGCAGTGGTGAAGTTAAATTAAGACTCTATGGGACGATCTTATCTGGGTGGTATTGCTGGGAGGTGAGGAACAGAGTGGTGTGTGTGACAGGGAGTGTAAACACTGATCACAACACAATAAAATATTTGTTTTGGCATTTGATGTACAATTATTTTATGTAGAAAACAAAATCGAGAAATAATAAAATGTGAACGGTGCATTTGCGGTTATTATTTTATATTTATTTTGATCAAACATTGACATAATGCATACTGTAGTTCAAAACATGAATATGATGAAAATGTTAAAGAATAATGTTTTGAGATTTATGCTAATTTAAAGTTATACTAAAATTAACACCAATGTACAATAATAGCATGGGTAAGTAATAGCTATAGAAAATAACATGGGTTTTAGAAATTAAAACATAAAAATACATATAAATGTTTAAATTTTAAAGTTTTTAGGTAGGGGGGCTGGTTGCTTTTATTAATTTGAAACAGTAATCAGATACGCGGATAATGGTTGCGAGGGTAAGGGATAATGTAAAGATCATGCTGCTTTTAAGGTGGTATTCTTTACAATCTTTTTTTTTTTTCTTATTTATTTATTGCAAAGATAAAAGCAACATCGGAATGGTGTCTGTCGTTTTCTTGCTCGACTTCACCCCTGCTTGACGTGAATATACTTAAATCAGTCAACGGATTTAGCAAACATTTTCGTTTGAAAGATATAAGATAAAGAAATTAATTAGAGAACAGTTTTTTTTGATTATAAAATGACTTTTAAAATAATAAATCATTTAACATAAATTTTACTGATATTATATGAAAAAAGGAACACAAATCTCTATTTATGTCACAAGAAATAAAGATGATGAAGGAGAAGTGATGATGATCCAAAATGTTCGAAAGGAATATTTCTGAACTGCTTTTCTTACTAATTACTTCACTCAGAGGCAGAATAATGTGAAAAGGGGAGAGAATTTTGAGAGTCGCTATGTATCTTCTCTTCACAGCAGTAACACAGGATGATATTAGAAAATTAATATTATTTTTTAAATCATATTTCTTTGTTACCTAAACATATGATAATAGGTATAGTCATTTTAACATCCAAACTGCAGTATTCATCCAGAGATGTATTTGCATTTAAAAAAATCTCAATTCGAACTGAAGCATTCATCCAAAGGCGTATTTGCATTTAAAAAAATCTTAATTCGAACTGAAGCATTCATCCAAAGGCGTATTTGCATTTAAAAAATCTAATTCGAACTGAAGCATTCATCCAAAGGCGTATTTGCATTTAAAAAAAATATAATTCGGTCTGAAGTATTCATCCAAAGGCGTATTTGCATTTAAAAAATCTAATTCGAATGGAAGTATTCATCCAAAGGCAGTATTTGCATTACTTAAAAAATCTAATCTGAACTGAAGTATTCATCCAAAGGCGTATTTGTATTTAAAAAAAAATATACCTGGTCTGGAAGTATTCATCCAAAGGCGTATTTGTTTAAAAAATCTAATTCGAACTGAAGTATTCATCCAAAGGCATTTGCATTTAAATATCTAATTCGAACTAAATGTTTTCATCGATAATTTATTGAGAGCATAATATATATTTATGTATGTGTCAGGAGGCAAATTATCGTTATAAGAATTGTTACATTTTCCGGGATTGCCGGAAAGATGTTACAGACCTCCAGCGCGTATCGCATGATGTATTTAATTTTTTTCGAAGCCATTGATGTTTGTTGTTTCCGACCTACGGTAATGACATTTTACCGATCCGAAATAATGATCAAAATTCAGTAAAAAAACGATGAAAACATCAAAATTAGCAAAACTGATTTACCAATTTACCTTCTGATGTTGCAGATGTAATGTTTCATATTCTTTGATGTTTCCCACTGCATTTGGTAAGCTACAAATGCTTTCACAGATTGTCATTCCTGAACGAGAAAGTAGTGATATAATGTTCTACGCTTCATGTTCTGAATGTCAACCCATTTGCACAGCATTAACAGAAAAATTAAGATCTTTCTACCAGTATTTATCTATACAGATTAGGCGCAAGAATATTTATTCCACGAACAGTGTCACAACCACCAAAACACAGCACACCCTTTCCTTAAAAGTATCGTCCTGATACGCAGTCCGTATCATTCATACCCTCCTTCAGCTTACTAGGCCAAAGCGTCTCCGATTCCGTGGAGTATGTAGCAATTTGTAGTAACTCTTTCCAATCTCATAATTAGAGCCTCAATTACGTGCTTTATAGAGATCCCCTCAAAATGAAAGGGAACAGAAAAAAAAAAGCCATTGCTCAAATTCATTGTGTGATTCTTAGCCTTCTTTGATGCGCTCGTCCTGGCTCTCCCCAATAGAGGAGGGGGGGCCTACTGTCCATGCAACCTTTAATCGGTGGAATAGGTGCGAGATTGAAGGTAGCGCTCACTGACTTGTGTAATGTGCTTTGACTGCGATGCCTTTGACTAACTTTTTTCTCTTGCTGACCTTGTAAATGGATGGGAAGTGGCTTGCTGCGATCACTATTAATTTTTGAGTAAGAAATAGACCAGAGCACCAGGGTGTGAACTATGAGCAAATAAGCCTTTTCTATGCTTCACTGGAGAAAGGTGAGGGCCGAGATTATTGATCGAAACATGCGCCTGGAAATAAGTTTGTCAAGTTGAAAACCAACACTATGGCTTCCTCCAGAATGCCGCTTTAATCTAATCACGTTGTCAGAATTGGTTTTGTAAAGGCGGTCAAGCACCTCTTGAAAATGCTTAAATGGACAGAAAGTCTACAAGAAAAATATGGTCATTTGAGAATTTATCGAGTATTTTGGTTTTATTCTGTCATTTCTGCTAAGGAAATCTGAACCACATTCACGTAGTATTTTAAGCCTCAGCCCTAACGAACTAATCTTCTAAGTCTTTTTTGATAGCAGAATTCGTGGATTGTAAAAAACATATATGCTGCAGCTTTAGTTTCTCTTTTCTCCCTTTACGCCAACTTCTAATAAATGAAATAAAACGTGAGAACTATTTGTAGAAATGATCATCTACCCATTGCCGTAAGAAAATCACAATAAGCATATACAGTCAAAGCAGATTTATTAAAGATATGCTGAAATCTTTAATGAGTGATTAGCGATAGGGTTCTTTAAACTGGACTGCGGAAACTCTCCGATCACCTCTTCGAAGGAAAAATGTCGATTCCTTCAGCATCTGAACGAGGAAAGAAAACAAATGGTAGGAATCAACTTGAGTCAAAAGATTTGAATTGATATTTTCCAAATAATTACTTGAAAATAATTTTTTTTCAGTCATCATAAAAATGCTATCAATTTCATTAAAATTACTTTCATCTTTGAACAAGACAGAATTTTAGTGATCTGATGGAGTGTGAATCTAAAAAAAATGTATTTTGCAAATCCAGCTATTTTTTACTTTAAAGTTTTGAGGGAAAACATTAGAACTATTTATTGTATTGAGTTGAAATTAAGTCATCCTAGTATTTTACATGCCGAAAGAGCAATTTAAGTATTGCATTATTGACCCATCTGGAAACTGTAAATTGAATCAGGGATTTAAATTAATAATGAGAATTCTTGCTTGCTATAACTTTGACTTGCCGTTGCTCTGCGAAATGATACAGTTATATAACTGGAACCACAGATGCTATTAGTGATAGAAATTAGGCGCAATAGACGTTAAAATCACTTAACTTCGATTAAATATAAATCACCTCATCCTCTCACCTTTAATGAAGTTATTTCTTTATTATAAAAAGCATGGAACTCAAGCAGAGTCTAACCTGGAAAAGAATGAAAATATATATCGTAACGGTATATAAGTTATCCAGAAAACCCAGATGAATTATATATAAAATAAAGTTTAAATGTACAAATGTAAGGATTGAAAATTTCGTTTGCCCTAAATGTCTCTAAATATAATTCTATTCTGGAACTAAAAAGGTGCATTTTTAAATTGTTTTATTACAAAGATCTCTAGGGAAAAAAACGTAAACAAAAGTAAGAGAAAATTGAATCATGTGAAAAGAAATTCTCTAGATATCTGAATGCATCAGTCAAGGTCTAGTTAATTAGAAAAGATAGCAAGAATAATTGAATTCATATGTCATACGAATTAAAAACCGTAATTTCTTTATTATCTCTAGGAGTTTTAAATTATAGTAATGCGGATGTCAGATATTATCCATTTGAGGCTTTTTCATATGAAATAATCTTTAAGATAAATAAAAAAAAAGTATTTTCTGTCATATAAAATATAAATATCATTAAATCCTAGATGACTTCCTTTGAAACAGGAAGGTTTGATTTGAAAGTCTAAAATTGTGATTTGAAGTAGTAATCATCCAACCTACATAAGTTTCTCCACCAAACAAATACGATTTATCAAAAGTTACCGATTCTTCTAAATGACTGAACATTTACTATACACTTTAGCAGGCGCTTTAGTCGAGTAACCGATTTCAAAATAGAAAAAAAGTATCCATTCAAAATTAGGCCATTCTCTGCCATTGTAAAAGTATTAGTATTAAAGTATTTTTGTTTATTAAAACTATAAATATCTCTACAATATAAGATGGACTTCCGCTCTTGAAAAGAGGAAGTTGTTTGATTTGAAAGTCTAAAAATTTATTTTAGACTTAATTCCACTCATGTTTCTCCACCAAACTACATTTATCAAGTGCTACCTATTCTTCAATGACAGAAATGACCACACGTTTAGCGGCGCTTTAGTCGAGTACCGATTCTAAAAGCACGAAAAATTATTCTAAAATTATGCCATTCTTCTGCACAAATGTGGAAAAGTATTGCATTCTTTTTTACTCATTAAAAAAACTATAAATATCTCCAATATAAGCCAGATGAATTCGCCGTGAAAAAGAGGAAGGTTTGATTGAAAGCTCAAAATTTATTAGAAGTGTAACTTCAACTCATAAAGTTCCCACCAAAACTACTTATCAAAAGTTA
>BGPR01027354.1:0-20793 GCA_013235015.1 Araneus ventricosus
TAATTGTAATTAACATTTCAATTTTAATGCAATTTTTAACAATACTTAAGCTTAAGTTTTTACAAGTTCACAGACTTTAAAATATTCTCATCCCGAGCAACGCCGATTATATCAGCTAGTTACAAAATAAACATGAAAAGAAGAAATCGTGCACTAAGATCTGTTGGAGCTTTGCAACTGCATTCTATTGCTACGTGCTTTTAAACAAAATTAAAAATGCTTTCACTCCTAATGCGTCGAAGAGGAAAATACATTCTTTATCAAGTACAGCTAAATGCAAAAATTAGAGGAAACACTTAAGTCTTTCTTGGAGTATTCTTTTATTTATGTTGGGAGAAATCAAATCTCTTAGAAATATGAACAGCCATTCAAAAATAAATAAATAAAAACTTAATACTTTCATAATAAATCATAAAAATTACTGAAATTAGGTACCGGTAATTAATTTACAGAATTAAGGAATGAAAATATGAGAAAATGATTCTTAACAATTACTGCATGGTGAGGTGAGAGATACTTATATTAACTACATTTCTTTTATTGATACTAATTCCTAGGTTACTTAAAACATAATTTGTGTGCATTTTTACCAAGAAGTAAATTTCAATTTGTAGTATTTATATGCAGAAAGCCATAAAGTAAGTAATTATTCGAAATCAAGAAATAAAAACCCAGCCAAAAATTTTCAAGCTTTTATTCTATTATCTCAGTTTTGACCAATTATTTTTCAAGAAGTTTGTCCAAGTCTGTATCGACTGTCCCACTGCACTAAGCATTAAAAGTATTTCTAACATATACGTCCAATGTCTTAAACAGCTCTTTAGAAATATTTGTCAACTGATCAGAAAACCATCAAGGAGTGGATGGAGTTAAATGTAATAAAATAGTGTATTCCTATGGAAAAATCCAAATAAAATCAGCCGGAAGTGAATAAAATAAAAACTGGTATCTGATCTAATATGACATACAGAAACAGTATACTGTCTAAAATCCATAATATAGTAACTACTTAAGTAATGACCCAGAATAAATGCTCTCCGATTAAAAAATTTCACTTATTCATTTCCATTTTACTCACTTAATCCCTTAACTATTTTGCCCCAGCTCCACTCGTGCACCAAATTATGTCATTTTCAAACTTATAACTAAAATTAAGTTATTTATAGACTTTATAACTCGATATAAAAATGACCAGTAAGACATTAACATCTCATATTTCTATGGATATTTAGCTGACCTTCAAAAGTAGTAACCTCCAAAACATGGGAGGGGGGGTGTAATATAATTACATAGTAAAAATACTACACTGTTAAGGGATTTAGCATGTTTTGTGGACGGTAAAAATTTTAATGAGCTATAGAGATAGAGGTGATATATTTTAAAACTGAACGGAATCCAATTGAAAAGTTGAATGCTATAGCATTCATGTCATTTTGCGTCACACTGAAAATGAAAGCTATACACATTCATTTCCACAAACGCATTAAAAAGGATAACTTCTGAGTATTATGGAGAATCAACATAAAAGGATAACAAGCAACTCACATCTAACAACGCTTGAAGAAGGATATCGTCTTTGATACGCCCTTCTTTTCTAGCTCTAGCCGCGAGAGCCGAAAACCATTGTGCTGGAACCCACCATTTCCCATGCGTCACGTGAATTTCATCATAGACTCTCCTTTCTTCTTTAGTCATGAGACCTACAAGGACAAGAAATTAATTTTTTAAGATTCTAAAAATAATTACTGCATTCATTAGAATAATATAGCCTCAAATAAAACAATTAATATATTTCATTGAAGTTTCACAAAGTGTAGAATAAGCAAACATGCCGACATATACTGCTGTAACATGGAATTTTCAAATTAGATATACATCAAGTTATCCCACAAAATATATACACACTTTGAATAACTATTACATCTCTACTAATAATAAAGGGAAATGTGTGTGTGTCTGTGTGTTGGTGCTCTACAGGGCAGACCACTGGACCTAGAGCTACGAAATTTGGCACAAACATACTGTGGAGAGTGTTAATGTGCACCTCAGAGCCCTTTTTGAAATTTTAATTAATTAAAAATTAATCAAAATTTCGACGTTTTACCTCAATAACTTCAGAACAGATTACAGCACAAAAATCATTTTTACACCATCTGAAAAAGCAAAAAATTACCTTTTCAATGATATCAATTAAGTCGCCGCACAATTTTTTTCTCTAATTTTAATAATTTTTAAAAAATATTTTTTGGCATAATTTACAACATTTGTTGAAAGTTGAGGTAATATTTTAATCTATTTTGCTTTCATATTTTATTTCATCAAAATTTTTATGGAATTTGTAAACCAAACTCACGGAGATATTACGTATGTTAAGAAATATATCCAATAAGCTGAATGATTATAGTTGCTATGTTTTCATTTTTTTTCAGCATGTTTTAATTCAGCTGACATGCCACTGGCCATAAAACGTGCTGCACCATTTTAATGTTGAAATCGAACATATATTTTTGAAAGAGAAATAAGAAAGTGAAAATGGTGCAACATGGCATGGCCAGTTAGTTGACTCCATTAGGGACAATTATGTAGACATTGAAAAGAACAGGTGCAAAGCCACTAAGAAAACATGGGTTAAATATCTACCACAATCTGAAGTTTAAAATTACTTTGTGAAAGGAGCCATGAATATAAAATGGTACAAGATTCAATTGAAATCATATTCCCGGAGAACAAGTTGGTCGCCTGGTTGCCGAAGGTGGCTAGTAAACATTAAAATATATCAGTTTCACAACTCAAATTAATTCATAAATTAAATACTAGCAAATTTAATGTATTTATTTTTTTAGGGAACATCTGAAATATAATATTCTTAGCTAAAAGCCAATTACAATTGGCAAGTTGTAAACGGTCACTGACAGATTGTGCCAATAATCATTTATAAATATACAACATTTATAAATTCCATCAGTCATGATCACTTTTGGTACTTGACAACATCCTTAATTCATATTAATTAATTTGAGTTATGAAACTTAGGTGTATGTTATTAATTTTTTTTATTAATGGTTATTCAAACTTTGCACATTGATGGCAGACCTTGGATTTAACAATTATATCAAACTGATTTACAAAAATAGCTTGCTTTTTCAATCCTAATAAGCTAATAGAAAAGTAATAAAACTGATGTTCAGAAAATTGTGCCAAAGCAATTACTTATTGGTAGAATAAATATTTTCAGCTACATACGAATAAAACCATACTTTCAAAGAAAAAAAATCTCAAAATACGATTTGAAAACACAAATTTTTAATCTGAACATGTTACCTATCAATATGTAATAACTCAGATTAAATATTTTTGGATACAGTCCATTAAAACTAACTTAAATTGACTTAGTCTGCATGATAGGTCATGTTTCCATAACACATATTTAACAAACAGCAGTATTAAGCTGAAGCCTCTGGTGAATATATATGTTATATTTATTTAACTGAAATGTGTAACAGGCTTAAAAACTCACCTGATTCTTCCACATGATCAAGGGTGGGAAATCGTTTTTTCACCGATGTGCTGACAGATTGGAATGTTAAAACGCTTAAAAGATTCAAATAGCGGGCCAAAGTTCTTCGAATCATTTTCCCCCTTTCATCTGAACCATGAACATAGGCTGCAATCAGCATGGAACATCTAAAAGAATAAAGGACCTTAAATATTGCATCAAGGAAAATGAATTTTTTTACAAGAAATAAGTCTTATGACATTCAGTGGATGTATCCCAAAAAGATAAAATAAGGGTTGAAAGCAAGAAAAATATTTTTATTGTCTCTTTTTAACCAGAAATACATTTTTTTTATTCACAAAATTTCTATTTCATAATAAAATTTCTCTACTGTTAAATAGGTTTGTTTAATTTTCACTGACTGAAAAGCACTAATCATTTTGCTGCTCAGAAAGTCAAATAGCTAATCAAACAAGGCATACAAAACTAGATACCAACTCTTTGCTAGAATTAAATCATGTTAATTAATATCATGTTTCACTACCTTTGCTGGTTCACAGAAAATGTACAATTACAGACTAAATATCAATGTAAAAATTATATGTTCTCAGACTTCAACCAACCACCATTCACACCCACCATAATTTACTCAATTTCAAAAACCCTCATCTCTGAAATGCCTATTAAAATATAATTACACAACAAGAAAACACCTAACTACTCAAAAAAGTAAGATACTTAACACTGATTATTTTTCAATCCATTCATTGTCAAGATTGTGGAAAGAAATTTATTCAGTGAATTAAAATTTTAGAGCAATAGGATTATCACAATCAGATAAATGAATATTTTAAGCATTTCAACTTTGACTTCATTTCTAGTTCAAAAGAAGGAGTTTAATTTATAAAAATTATATTTATAAAACCATTTAGAAAAGTGAAAATATACAAATTCTGCAGAGATTTAAATACTGATGAAAGAAGATTTACTTTCCGTGAAATTATCCCTATTAACATACCAATCCATCATGTTTGTATAAATTTTGTAATTTCACATAACCACAAAACTTAATATAATTATCATAAAGTGTTTTTTTTATAAAGCATAATAGTTTTATTAAATGTAATATTATATATTTTGATCTCCAGAGCAATAAATTAATATTTTTTTTAACTTAATGAATTTTTGTTTACAAGTAAATAAAACAGTATAGTTAAAACTGCAGTTGCATCAAACAACAACAAAAAAAAAAAATATTCTTACTTATCAGGCCATGGAATCGCTAAGTATTGTTGCCACCATCTACCTACAACTATAGACACATAGAAACCCAGAACAAATGACAGTGGGATCAAATTTGTGAATGCTTCACAATATATGGTGAGTTTTTCAAACACCCTAAGAGGCAAAAAAAAAAGGAAAAAAAAAAGTGTTAAAAATGTGCATCAAAAAGATAAATATTTAAATATTCATATTATCATAGCAATCATGAATTATCTAAACAAAATCATTTTTAAAATTTGGAAATATGCAATATAAAATATATTTTCTAAATAAATTTTAACAAATTTTCATAGTCTCCAGACTTTTCTTTTAAAAAGTACATAAAAAAGAACATCAACGAACAAATTTTCCAGTACACAAAAGCTGGCAAGAAATATAATTTATAATTGTTTTTAAAAAAATTACAAGAGTTCTGATCAAGAAATGGAAAATGAATTAGTTTACTCAGAACGGGAGGAATTTAAATTGATATTAAAAATTACACAACAGGTATAACTTTTATTTGGAGATACAAAACAAATGCAATACCAAACGTCTAATTTTCAACAAGAATTTGGCCTCGCTTTCTTATGCCTTTCTTTTTCCCCATTATAATTTGTTATTAACACATATTTTCAAATAAACACAGTAATAAAAACTCACATCATAATTTAAATAGGAATACACAAAATCAAAATATATGAAAAATTTGGCCTAAATAGATTCATTATCTCATAGATTTGAAGCTTTTTTTTACAACATTTATATGAATAAAATTCATTTATTAGAATTTTTAAAAATAAGTTGTCTTAAATAAATATAGTAGTTTAGTTCTTTTAATGTGATATATTAGAAATATTTTTCTCTTATTGTGTTTCCATTTTGATTTCTAAAAATACAATTTACTCAATAGGTCTTATTTAAAAAAATTATGAGACTAATTCTGTCTCAATTAAAAAAAAAAAAAATACGAGACTAATTCTTTCTCATTAAAAAAAAATATAAGACTAATTCTGTATTATTAAAAAAATACGAGAATAATTTTTTATGAATATTTTTTTTTTTGTACATCATTCTCAACAAATGCCCTTCTTTATCTCAAGATTGCTACAGCATAGCATTAACCATTTTTTAAAAAATAATAGACATTTCCATTGGATGCATCTTCCATTTTAAATATGTGTAGAATTCTGAGGGTAATCAAATCCCTTTTCGTTTAACATTTTGAACAGTAATACTGTTAATGTTAGAGTATACAAGACTTTTTAGCACTTTAAACTGCTACCACCTTCAATAAACTTAATTTGTAATTGTAAATAGTGACAAAATCATCACCTTAAGAAAGATTTTTCTTCCTCTTAAACCACCATAATTTGGCAATTCATCATTTCCATTTTCCTATCAACTCTGAATCCAAGTTTCCTGTACCTCATGAAAAAAGAAGCTAAACTGCTCATAGCTGACCCCATTGATTAACCACTAATTCACCACTGATACCAGTACAAATGTTTTATTCTCTAATGCTCTAGCACTAAATTTAAGTAGAAGTGACATTAGGTACTAAAACTCTACGAGCATCCAATTTCAGTAAGAAAGATTTTTATTTATCAACAAAAATTTTTCTTTGAAACAAAAATGCATAATAATTTTTAATTGCAGTTATTTCTAGTATAAAACACACAAATTCAAAAATAGAGAGAATAATAATTACTTCTAAACATGTTTAACAAACTTACAAAAAAAAAAAAATTGAAGAAATCACATGAAATAAGAATCAGAAATTATTCTTACGTTCTTTGGTTCTCTGTAAAAACATATCTGTATAGAGCACTTAAACTGTAGTAGAGTCCACAGAAGATGACCATTTCACGATACAGCAGCTTGTAAATACTCCCTCGCCACCTAAGCAATAATTTAGCAAACCCGCACAGTCGGGCCTTGCTGACGTTTAATGAATATGTGACAGTCATTTTGTGAGGAATAAATAACTATCACCCTGCTTGGTAGGAAAACAGAATTAAGTAATGACGACTTGCTTCAAAACCTATCACTGGAATTTTCTACAGAATGTTGAAAAAGTAAAACAGTTTGCAAAGACAGGACTGAAGAATTGACAACAGTCTTTACTATGCAAATGAAAGTTCTCAGATACTATTTAAGTATCAAGCTGATTCATGAGGTAGATGGCAACCGTGCTGAGCCATTTCAAAGGAGCTGGCAACATGATATTCCCATTGAAAGGTAACAAGGGACAAATATTATTAACTTCTTCCATTGATGGGCTGTACTTTATCCACTTTTGTAGGGATGTCTTGCTGTGGGGATGAAACTGCTTTATTCTGAAACAATAGAAAATACAGTCTTCAGAATCCAGACCCAAATGTACGGAGATTAGATTAGTGGTTCTAATAAAATATCAAGGAACGGTTATACATTTTAAAATATAATACCCTAGTAATATAACGATGCACAATATTTTCCAAGGTACAGTTAAAACTTGTAATATTGTAAAATATCATAAAAATACTGAAGAGCATTTTATGGTACTCAAGAATATTTGTATAAAAGAACATTTGTGCTGATGGTGGTATTAGTCACTTTGATGGGCAAAAAGGTATGCATACTAGTCAAGGGCAGCTCATATGTAAAACACAAAATTCCAGTTTAGGTTTTATTCATAAGGGTTTCAGTAAAAATATATAAGTGATAATAATTGAATATAACACACACTTGAATACAAAAGAACATAGAAAGTTAAGAATCTGGATTTTCCTTTTTAATAATAATAAATAATACAGAATAATAGGAATCTGGATTTTTTTTATATTAATAAAATATACAAATAAGATAAAATGCAAATTAAAATACTAAGCAGGGATAATAAGAACATATTAATAGCATAAATTTACACATGTTTCTAAAAAAATTTATTTTGTGAAGCTTTTCACTCGAATTGAACTTTTTAAAACTTTCGAGGTTTTACAGTTTAGCATGAAAATATAATTTTAAATGGCCCCAGAAAGAAATTGCAACAAAACAATAATCTAATTTATATTCAAAAATTACGAGCATGCTTAAAAATTTAATTATGCAATGAAATGAAACAACAAAAAATTATAAATAAACGGTATGACCTTACAAAATGCCTGACAGAAATATCGGTAAGTCAGAGCCTGAACAGAAAATAATTCAAGTATTCAATTATTAAGTTGTACAAATAACATTTTGAAATTCATAATTATACATAAACTTAAATATACTTCAAGTTCTGACTAAACTCATTTAAAATTTTCAGTCAGTAAGTTCGTGAAAGATTCCATAAAGCGGAAATGGTTTCACCAAAATAAAACACAATACTGTGAATATTAAAGATATAACCGGTCACTTCAACTTCAGTTCATTGCGTGAAACATACCTTAGACAAAACAAATGCCGCAATCCAATACTTATTATTAAGTAATGATATTAGTGCTCTCTTCTAGGAAAAAGAATGACGAAAGAAACCTTTCTGGGAGGCAGCCGGAGCTTGAAGATGAAGCAATAACAGCGAGAAACTCTCCGAATCTCAAATCAACTAAAATAACTCGTCCCGATTACGATGAAGGATCTGTTATTTAAATCAGTATCTCCTCAATGGTCGTAGTTACACTATGCCCTACCAGATGGCAGCAGTAGCGTTCAAACACATTTTATTGTGAACAGTTTTGTTTTCTCTTCTAGAACGAAACACACAGGCGGCACATATTTCAGAAACTTTTATTTCGATGAGAATAGGTTTTTATTCAATCTGTTAATATACGGCCCAAGTGTATTTAGTTTCATCTCCAGAAAAGAAGTGAATAATTATTTTAGTTCCTACAATACTTTGCCATCTTATTACAAATGTCTAACAAGTTTTATAAAAAAAAATATCGTGACCATATATACATTTTTTTAAATTCTGAGATTCTAAACTGTTAGTTAAAGTAAACCATTATAAAAAAAGAGAAATGATTATACCAAATTTTAAATTAAACTTCTTACAATGTTAATAAAAAAACCTTAAAATTTTTGGATTTTTCAATAATGGAAAATATTAACTATATTCTATCAATTATTAATACTTAATTTGTTGTTTGCAACTGGTAAATATATCCACGCCTTCAACTAGTTATTTGATTAATGATAAATTTTTATTACTCTATACTCATTCTTGTTTTGTATTTTAATTTTTTTTAGGCTTGTACATGGAAAAATTCAGGTTTTTCTTTCACAGGAAAAAATCCGTCATTCAACCAAAGAAAGTAAGCAACGTCGATTATCTTCTACATTTGTAATTCTATTTATTGTTCATAATCAGCAATAATTTATTTCATGTAGAAAATCTTGGACAAGCATTTATTCAGAGAATAAGACCTTTTAAGCTTAAATAAATAGTATTAAAAATACCACAAACTCCCGCGTTATAGATGCAAAAAATATAAAATAACAAGCTCTAAATTAACTGCTGTGGTAAAGTCATACAAATAATACGTTACATAATTAAAAGTCCGATTCAATAATACATCTAAATGACATTTTGGTACAAACTAATTCTCTGTTTACAGGAAGAAACATGGCATTACATTAAACGGACAAATGCATTTTTTAGTTCCCTTAATTAATAGAATAATCCAATACCGACTTAAAAAATGTTGCTTTTTTTTACTTTTTACTCCGAAATTAATTTTCGATAGTTCGAATAACTGGAATCAACAAAAACAAATCTTCCAAGACAGTTTAATTCACATATTTCAAAGTGTTATTAAGGAATTGAAAAGATTTTAATATTCATTAATTTAAGCATCAGTTGTTTTAAAATTCTTCCCTACGACATCCACGTCAGATTATCACTCGTCATGATCTTAACGAAAACAAATGCACGTTATTTTCTGCTTCTATTAAGGAAATGCACAGTCTTTTCACTGCTGTAAAAGGAAGTACATTTTTTCGCGTCATTTCTTTTAAATTTAATTTCATAAAATATCATGAGTGAAAAAAGTTATTAACGAAACAGTAAAGTATAATTTTCAATAAATAATGACAATGCCAAAATCAATCAAAATAGGTATAATTTATGCGTCTCTTCTTTTTAAACTTTCAAATTTTCTTGATTTGCTCCTCGAGATTTTCGCAATGCTCAGTACAATTCATTCCTTCAACAGTAGATACTCTCTCACCTGTCACCGACCAATTATAACGGCAGCAAACATTAGACATCAACAAAACAATCATTTATAGAAAACGAAAGTGCGAATAAAAAATACAGTTAATATAATGACATGGATGTTAATCATAACAAATTCAAATACCCTACTTTTCGGCAGTCATTTTATGCTATTTGCGCAACTTTAAAGACCCAAAACAGGAAGGATCACAACTATCGTTTCTTCAAAATAAATATGGCAAATGTTTTCCACCATATATGACACTAGAAAACATTTGAGAAAAGGGTACAGCACACACAATAAATGGCATTACTTACATGCACGGCGATACGCTTCGAAATAGTAAAGAACGATATTTCAATACTTCAAGAGCAGCGGTATTCCGACTCCTCTGCTTCTGATCTATCAAAAGAATGAACCGAGAGAAACCGGGAACGGAGAGAAGATTCGTCTGACGGACATGCGCACTGAAATATCTGCAGTAGGCAGCTAGCTTGTCGCCAGGCTGTGTCTCGTATTCTAGACTTTGCTTTTTGCAGTCGTCGGATTTTTAAATTAGCTACCGAACGTTGGGCAACACCTCGGGGTGTTTGAAAAAAACGGAAAAGAAATAATTGCGCAAAGACGTAAGTGGTAAATTGTTCGCAGGTGATTTCATTCACTAGTTTTCAAAAACACAACGGAACAAAAATCGATGTATTATCTTTGTGTTGCGTAGGTATACCTACATGCTGTACAGAGAAAACAACTATACGCATTTAACACGTAATTAGGCATTCCTTTTTTTAAAAAATATTATGTCTATTGAATTTCCTTTAAAATGGAGTTGTTAGTTTTTTCTTTTTAAGATTAAGTTTATTCTTGCAGTAATCGAATTGTGAATTAGAAATGTATTAGGGTCCGTTTCATAAAATTTGAATTATTTACTACATGCGATGTACGGTCAAGTTAAAAAATTTAAATAGATTGACAAATTCTTAATTAGAAAAATTCTTAATGACTTTATTCTTAACAGCTAAGTATTGGTAGAACTATTCTATTAAAATTATCTGAAAAATCGAAAGGTGTTATTTTTACGTGAATCTTTGATTGGGTGTCCTTGTAATTCACGTGTTTATAGCTGTTAATTGTTTAAAATTTCTTGGCACTTTTACAGAATTAATTAGATAAACACCACCTATTAAACGAAATCTCTCTCTCTCTCTCTCTTTTCATTACGCATACAATAAAATTCAGTCGATAGTTATTCTTTTAGAGTAAAAAAAAAAAATCCTTTCTCAGCTTATAACCCTGTTGTTTATCGTTATTATTAAAATAGGTACACAATAAAAAGGTCACTTTTTGATAAAAGAGTTTTTGGAGCGTGGGATAAGCTTACAAAAATGAAGATTTTACTATAGCTAAAATAAACAGTGAATTAAATCACAGAAAGTATCAATTTGAGAGAATTACCAATTTTCACAGTGGCGGCGACTCGGGGGGCAGTTGCCCCCCATTTTTTGCGAAATAATTAAATTTTTATTTCATTTTAGATGCCTAGGACTTATATATAAAAAGTGTCCGCAAAAACTAGCTAATTTTGTAACTAATCTTTTAAATTTTGTTATCCACCCCTTATACTTCGGGGTATTTTTAGATATCTATAAATTTTTTGTCCCCCCCCCCGCGTTTGGGGGGCGGGGGGGGGCGGGGGGGTTTCAGGAGGGGGGTTTTAAATAAATATTTTCCAGTTCATTTGATTAATTTAAATAGCCTGATTCCCGTTATTGCTGAAAATATTTGCATGTTTAAATAAAGGTTTATTTCGGCCTTTCTTCTGTATATTGTTATGCATTATGTTATATTTTTATTTTATACATTCTACTAGATATTTTAATATTTATTTTATTGCTTTTATTTTATTTTTTGATAAGTTTTTTGTGTCCTTAAATGACGTTTATTCCCCCCTATATACAATTATCTTTTTTTTTACATTATGAATTAAATTAGCAAAAAAAATTATATTTTGCTGGGAACAGCAATAATGTATCACTCGTCTGTTCAGGACTTTTAGCACCATAGCAAGTAGTGTTGCTTGTTACTCAAAACAGAACCCAATTTAGCGGCGAGTTCACCTATTTTGAAGCATGACGTTGTTGGATGGTGTGAATAACGGAATCATTTCTTAGTTTCCTTGAATGTTCGGGCAATATGTGACAGCAATAAAACCCGCACTAAATTGATGAGTTCTTGATATCATCATTGTGACACAGCATAAAGAAGAACCTTCATCTAAACAGATTTCATCTTTTACTCGAAACACAGTTCAACTCGAGAAATAGCCGAGACACGGCGTCTGCATTATCAATCGTAGATAAATAAGAATATGTCAAAAGTGCATGAATCAATATAAAAAACTTCCTGGTGAATGTTTCACGGCCAGTTAAAGCCAGTAAAACGAAAGCAAAAAAAATTGTTATTCAGATAGTCATAATTTTCTCGTAAATCCTGCTTAATTTCAGCTCTATAAAATAAATTCCATTTTTACTTTCTCGTATACGAAGTATACAAAGAGAAAGTGTTGTAATCGTCAAAAAATTCGAACTCGAGGATTTGACTGATCTCCACGTTTTAGACCTCCCTGAGTCCGAAAAACACAATTTTGGAATTATGTATGTGTGTGTCTGTGAACACGATAACTCGAAAACTATTAGAGCTACGGGGATGAAATTTGGTATGTGGTCTTTGAACATAATTTGTAGGTTTCTATCCAATTTTGGGCAAAATCCGTCCACGGGAAGTCTGTCTATTTATATGTCCGCGGTCATGTGAACGCTATAACTCAAAAACTTGAATAGCTAAATGGATAAAATTTGGTACACAGTTTTATCGTTATGAATGTAGGTCCGTATAAAGGTTTTGGCCAAATCCGTCAAAAAGAGGAGTTCAAATTGCATATTCAATTTCTTTTAATCCGATTCTCATACGCATGCGTATTGGTAGCAATCTGTTATTGTTGTAAATTTTATTTCTAACAATAAATAATGTTTTCAAGCATCAATTGTTAACGATTTTTTTATTGTTGTAAATCAAAACTATCTCATTATTTCAGCAAATCTTTTATTCACGCGTTTTTGCAATTGTTACGATTGTGGTAGTATAAATTGTTTTCTTGGGAATTCAATTCCAAAGCAGAATTTTCGTTTTAGTATTCATTGCATTGCCTATTTTATCGCGCCTGCTTCAAAGTAATATTTTTTTGAAACGTGGCAACATATATTTGATTTCAGGTTTTTTTGTTTTTTTGTTTTACTTTCTCGTATACGAAGTATACAAAGAGAAAGTATCTCCACTACGAATCTCCACTTAGAAAGTATACGAGAAAGTTTAGGGGAGACCACTCCCGCTGGCTTTGAGGAAAATAAGTGAAACTTTCTCTTTACTTGTATATCATAATTGAACTTTTTGTTACACGTTGACTTCCTTAAATGGTTCTCGAGCAAAAATATGGAAATACGCTTTTAATTCACGCGTGACCTTCAAATATGTTAAAAATTATAGTAAATGAATGTAAGTGGGTACTTTTTTCCTCATGAATATTACGAAAACGAAATTATCGGATTAAAAATGTAAAATTGCGGAGATCTATCAGACTCGTTAACAGATGCAATGAGTGCATCTGTTTGTGCATTTAATTTACCATGATGAAATGATAAATTGCTTAAGATAAAAAGTGATAAATTTATAAAATGCCAGTGTATGTGAACACTATTTTTTTTCCTTCATCTTGTTCAAGTCGTTGCTGTCTCCAAATTTATGCACAAGTTCTTAAATCCCTTACATCCCTCTAAATATTCACTCGGAAATTCCTGTAAACAATTCATTACTATAAAATCTTGGATAGATCAGAGGATTTGCAACAAAACCTATACGGATAAAACATAATTTCTATTGAAAATGAATTTGTTTACAAAATGGTGTGAACAGAAGGTGTAGAAAAGAGTTACAAATATTATCTGAATTTAATAAACAAGTGAATCATGCGTTCATATACGCTTTCAATATCTATTAAAAAACTGAGCCAACTCAGCTGTTTTTTAACTTCAGTATAGCATTACGGCAATATCATAGTGCTTATTAAAATCTTCAAGTAGAATCGAGAAATTTCGTTACGGTCCATGATAATAGAGAACCTTTTGTTAGGGTCCTTTTGTCTTTGTGACCAATTTTTTTTTTGGGGGGGGGAGCATCAAGAATTACTAAGATGAGCGTGAATGCGAGTCAGCTTTCAGTTTTAAGTAAAACCGTTCTCTATTCTATTTACTTTTAAAAAGTCCACTCTAGAATTACTTTGGGGGCAGTTTAACAGATCAAAAATTGGTAGATACGTCATTTCTCAATTAAAAATTAATTAGCAGAATATTAACTAATGTTTTAATATAAAATTAACTAGAAAAAATAACCCGAATTGTTGTGAAGCTTTCAATTATGTTTATTAAATAGTAGATTTTTTGTAAGTATATTTTGACGTGGGTAGCCAATAATCAGAGATAGGCATTAATAAATTCTGTGCAAAATCCAGAATAAAAGATCCGTTAAAAACTAGTGATCTGGATAAAAATGTGCACTAAGTTACGATGGCGTCAATATATTTTGACGTGGGTAGCCAATAATCAGAGATAGGCATTAATAAATTCTGTGCAAAATCCAGAATAAAAGATCCGTTAAAAACTAGTGATCTAGATAAAAATGTGTACTAAGTTACGATGGCGTCAATATATTTTGACGTGGGTTGCCAATAATCAGAGATAGGCATTAATAAATTCTGTGCAAAATCCAGGCTAAAAGATCCGTTAAAAACTAGTGATCTAGATAAAAATGTGTACTAAGTTACGATGGCGTCATAAAAAGTATGTGCTAACCTTCCGTGTCAACAGACTAATTTCAATATTTATTTGAAGCTGATGCATGTATTCAGCTGGATAGGAAAGTATCGTATAAGGAAAAATTGACGCAAAATAAAATAACCACGTCAAGCAAAACGAATGTTGTAACAAATAATGACGGACATTTGCATGACATTTCATCATAGCAATACGAAATTACTTAATAATGTTTTGCAAACGTTTTAACATCTATTTCACTTTTTCTGCTGGTTTTATAAATTCTCAGTTAAAACGTTTAAAATTAGACAAATTTTTCCTGCTGAAATATACCTGTCAATTATATTTGTTGCCAAATCATTTCCATTTTTTTTAGTAAAGTGACCAAACTTTTGGTCGCTCTGAAATTGCGGGGGGGGGGCGGTCAGGCCTGGAGAGAGAGTCAATGGGATGACGTTGGGGATGTTGATGTTGTACTAGCAGTAACACGAACCTGTACATAACAAATTTTTTAAAGAGATTACAATACTAAATTGCCATAAGTCACTAAATTAGTGTGACTATGGTATAGTATAAATTGAGGAGGAGAAATCTTCAAAAGTTAATTTTTTAAAATTAAATCTAGTTAATCTTTTGTTTAAAATTTTTTTAAAAAATGAATTATTTATTTATAAGTATAGAACAGGATAATCCATCCGGGACATTTTTTCAAAGCGGGACAAACATTCAAACGTCCAGACTCTCCCGGTAAATATGGGGACGTCTGGTAACTTTATTTAACTTTTAAAAAAATGCAGTAACAGAAATATGACATTGCATCTCCACAATCGCACGTTTCTAAAAGATATTTTTATTATAAAATACGCATAAGATCAAAGCAACGTCTTGTTAAAGAACAGACTACTTCTTTAAACGATTATTTGTAGTAAGAGGAAAAAAAAATTATATGTTTTTCAATCAGTTAGTCGGAAATGCATGGAAATGGCACACAAAATAAAAAAAGTTTCGTGTGTTCTGCCCGCAACAGGATTTTTTTAGAGTAAAAACTAATCGACTTAAGAGCATCCAAGTTAACGAATTCGCAATTCTTTTCACCAAAAAGAGGTATGGAGAAGTAGTGGCTTCAAGATATAAAAATTCCATTTAATGTTTGGGCTGCTTAACTGCTCAGGTTTCATATCAAAAAGTCACGGCTCATTTTCAGCCTCAGCTGGGGTGGATGGCAGGTTCGAGACCCGGTCCCAAGATCCTTTTGCGCGCGGTCTCAGACAAGCCAGTAGGAAGGAATAGAGAAGAGCTAATGTTCGTTACAGGACACGGCCCCTCCATACCTTCATCGCCTCAGTCTTCGAACGCATGACAACTGCTCGTGCAGATAAAAAGGAGATCCAATGCACTATGCCACAAAATGTCGGTTCACCCTCTCCTGGCATTTCCAAACTCCTACATTGCCACTTAAATTGCATTGGTTGAAAAACATTCTCACGAATAACTTATCCCAACTTCGACTCCTAATGCGTTTCATATGTGATGAGAACAATTTCATTGTAGAGGATAATAATTGAGCACTCATCCACCCAGTCTGACACACACTTCCGGCTACTTATGACTTTTTTTTCCCTCTACGTATATTTTTTTTCATTTTGTTTTGTTTTCTATGTTGTCCTGTCCAGTGTATATTTCTTTTTCATTATTATTTGTTTTTGTACCTGTTATTTGTTTTTGTCCTTTCTTAAAAAATAAAATTCACCTCCATCCAAATGGCTCTAAAAACGGGGATGCAGGTGGTGTAATGTAATGTAAAGTCTTGGTGTGCATAACATATGACATAATAAGTCAAACATCGTCACTTTGGCGCAGACTAGAAGTAGAAAAAGTGGGCATTCACCTTAGATATAATTAATCTCTCCGCAGTTTAAAGTTACGAGGTCGAAGTAAAGAGTTCAGACTGCTTCCTTCTTAGATTACTGTCCGGTTTTGATAATACGAACATATTTTGAAATATTATTCATAATTATTTTAATTATATTTTATCAATAATACAGCATTAAATGAAAACTGATTAGCATAGTATAATGGTCTTTCTTAGTATTTGTCATTTAAAATTGAATATTATCAATATAATGAACCTATTTAATTAAATAAACTGCAAGATAAGTGGTTTGGAAAAAAACATACACCGAATCCTCATAATATGCAAGAGTTAGAATATTAACCAGCGGGAGTGGCCTCCCCTAAACTTTCTCGTATACTTCCCCAAAAAAGTGCTGTTTCCCCTCCCACCGCGTGGATAAATTAGAACACCACATACCAAATTTCAATTATCTAATGTAAGTTACTAAAAGATTTGCACACATCTAAGCAGCCTTTTAGCTTGCCAGCAATATCTCCGATCCGATTGTTACAAATTTACTACCGATAGTTGTAGTTGGAAATATCATGCACATTGGCAGAGTGCTTAAGAAATTAAAAGAGCATGAAAAACAGAACTGATGAATCAATTGACACTAATTTTGGTTTGTTACTTTATTACTTTACTTTTAACATCTACTTTCGTTCTGTCAGAGTAAAAATAATGCAAAATCCACTCAGAAAAAAATGCATTACGAAATATACAAAATAAAATTAACCGCAAATCAAATATGCAACTCTTATTGAGAAAATGTTTCGGCGTGAAAGAAAAATTAAAAGAAAACACTCCATAATTAATTCACTTTTAATCGAGAAGAATTTGGCAGTGAGCCAAGACAGAACGTATTAAGGGAACAGCAGTAAAAACGCGTGCCTTTCTTTTGCTTTGTACAATGGCGAAGAAATCAAATATGCAAAGTTAACCAGTTGACGGACTTGGCCCAAAATTTTATACGGACCTACATTCATGACGATAAAACTTTGTACCAAATTTTATCCATATAGCTATTCAAGTTTTTGAGTTATAGCGTTCGCATGACTTCGGACATACAGACAGACTTCCTGTAGACGGATTTTGTCCAAAATTTGATAGAAACCTACAAATTATGTTTAAAGACCACATACCAAATTTCATCCCCGTAGCTCTAATAGTTTTCAAGTAATCGTGTTCACAGACACACAGACATAATTCCAAAATTGTTTTTTTCGGACTCAGGGAGGTCTAAAACGTGGAGATTCGTCAAAATCTCGAGTTCGAATTTTTTGACGATTACAATACTTTCTCTTTGTATACTTCGTATACGAGAAAGTAAAAAAGGCAACACAATTCAAGTTGCAAGAATATAAGTAATATTAAGTGACTTACCATTTTAACAGCGACAATATGCTCTACTCAGAAAATCTGCGCAGAATATAACAATGCTATATTAAAAGAATTCCAAAGATTTAAACGATTTTCCTTCCGAAGAAACTTTTTTAAAGATTTTAAATCTCCTGAGATTTCAAAAGATCTTCTGAGATCCCCAGAAGGCCTTCCTTTTTATATACATTATTACATAATCAATGCTCGTGGAATACCTATCAAAACAATAAAGCTCGTTTTACTTTTTTATTTTATTTTGTCCGATTATCCAATAGAAAATGCAAACTTTTCCCCGATTTTCGCAGAAATGTGATATTTTTCCCTAGAATAATAATAAAAATTGAACCTATGACTCTGAGAATAAATTTGGTGCGACTGAAAAAAGATTGTGGTCCAGAAGATCATTCCAGGAATTTTATTAATAAATATTTTGCAGTAAACAGCCTTCTAAGCTATGCAATATCTGACTGAATGCATAATAAAATCTTCAAAATGAAGCACCTCTTAGCTTTCAATACTTTTTGAAAGTACTGATTTATTTGAATACTTAAAAATAGCGGGGCTACAATAATATAAAAAAATCAATGTTCTGTAAAAAAAATGTTGCAACTGAATGAAACGGGAAAGATAGTATTTTGGATAAAATGAATTAAATTACCAAATAGTATTGAACTGATAGTATTATGTTGATCATTATTAAGCCCACAAACTCGGATAAGAGTAATTTTGGCTTCAATAAATCTCTAAAAAGTAAAATCGTTTGGGAAATCTTTTCGACCATTTTACACAGTGTCACATAATTTTGTTTACTTTGTAGAATTGTGAATAAGCCTCTTAAGCATCATTATATCTTAGATCCATATTTTAATATTATAATTATGTACAAAATGCAATTGAATTCAAATGCTTGATCAAATAACTGGACATCGCACGCACACACACAAACATTGCCTTTACAAGTATAGATAGGCAATAAAATCATTCTTACAAACATTTTGAAATATTAATTAAAACTGAAAAAAATATCGCACGGAAATAAGTTCGGTGTCATTGAAAAGCTAATTTTTTGAACTTCACTATGATGTTAAAATAGTTTTTGTGCGATAATATGCTGCGAAATTATTGCGGAAAAATGTATACATTTAAGGTAATTTTTAATTAATTTAAGTTCTAATTAAAATTTTCTTAGCACCTACTATCCAAGAAGCAACCGCCGGCCAAATATCAAGTCCTGGTGATTTGGAAGATTCGATGATGAATCAGTGATTCCCTTTCTCTTTTATATATATATATATAGATTAACGTGTTTTTTTGTTTTTCTTCTTGAATTTGCTTGGACCGTGACTGCCTTTAATGTATTGTGGCGAGTTTTGCAATATTAAAAGTCTTTCTCTTTCATTTGGGCATGTATAAAATAATCATCTTTAAAAGTTTAAGAAAAATCACTAACTGGATAGGTCTAACTACTATAACTTTTTTATGAACTAAATCAAATAATTTTTCGCCGCCGCGTTCTTCGTTGTTTGGTAGGAACAGGACTCAGTAAACTTAGACTTACATGCTAAATAGGACAACTTAAAAATGTATGAAACATCGCATAGTAATCAAACTAAAATCGTTGGGTTACTTATTGCACGTGCGTAGTAAAAACTATGTATGCTCAGACATGAAACCGGAAGTGAAATGTCTATCTTGGAATTCGACGTCCTAAGCAAAATTTTCTTATCGTAATTTTAACAGCGACAAAAGCAAGTGAAGGCTGGATTTGATGAAAAACTAAATTGACTGAAATTTAATTTTATATGAATAGAAAGCGCACGTGTTGTTAAAAAATTGTGTTAAAAATGAATTTTGAAATGTTAATTATAATAAGAGAAAAAATTGCACCGCAATGAAATTGGTATCATTTCAAAGATAATGTTTTGCTCTTTAAGATGATGTAAGAATAGTTTTTGGGCGATAATTATTTCAAATGTTATTGGCGAAAAACGCCAATATTTTGCCTAATTTTCTTTATCTAATTAAAGAAAAAAGAAATTAAAGAAAAGATTAAATCTTAAGCATGAAATATTTTTAAAAATTGAAAATAGCACAGAAATGCACCCCAGGAGCAGTTCTTGTGACCAACAGACAGATACATGTATTTTCTCTTTTATATTATAGATTCATTTAATCCATCCCAAAATACTGTGCAAGAATCTCTCTTAAAGAATGATTTTGCCAATATAAGAGTAAACTAGTATTATGTTATTTCTGGTTTAAAAAAATATCTACACGAACTTTCAAGAGTTGGTAATTTTTTTGAATACGATGTTTTAAAATTTAGAAAATTTGAACTTAGGAAAACATGATTAGAATGTAGAGAAAAAAACAGTAACAATGTGATTTTACGGCTGAAATAATGCATAACATTAAGTATTAGTGTTCATTAAAGTTACTAATAAGTCTTCACGGATGAAAAATGAAAACTCTATCCCACATACTACAGAAAGCTAAAATATAGCATCCCAAAACCAGTTAAACGACCGTGAATAGAAAATGTGTTATAGATAGTACACTGTAAAAAAAATCCCGTAAAATTTACGGTTTTAAACTGGCAGCTGGGTTGGTTGGGCAAAACCGTAAAAGTTACGAAGTAAATCCGTAGGCACAACGGTTTTTTACCATACAGGAACAAGTTCTTTCCGTAAAAGTTACGAAGTAAATCCGTAG
>BGPR01027355.1:0-20793 GCA_013235015.1 Araneus ventricosus
TTTTAATCAAAAATACACCTTCCACTTAAAATCTTCCATGAAGCAGAAGTTCTCAAAAGTTTCTTCATTATTGGGTAGATACCATCTTGGTAAACAAAAAATCTGCCTGAAGTTTCGAAATTTAGATGTTGAAAGGCAGAGTTTTGGTATAAACAGCAACTGTGTTAAACAGGCAAAACAAAACAACCACGGTTCAACATGCCAACTTCGTTTTCCTCTGCTCGAAATATATTACAAAGATGGATTGTGACTCGTTACTATTCAGTGATACCTTTGCGTCTTCATTCACATGTTATACTCTCAAAGTTCACAGGCATTTAAAGCAAACCTTTGAGATATCTCCTTTCTCGTACTGTTAACGCTCTGTTGTTTCTGGCAATGAAGTTGTGCCGAAATCAAAGAAGACAATTGCCGCAGACAAATCAATACATTTTCCGAAGATTTTCATGTTCTTTCTAAAGGAAAGGATCTCTGTGAGTGAAAATTCTCACCCTTGGCAAAACCGAGTTCCACTCGGCGGAACTTCGTTCAATCACAGCTAAAGCGATCCTTTCAAATGTGTTCATCCTTCAGCCTTCATTCTCTGACAGTAAAATCATAGTCTCCTCACGTGCTGCAATCAGTTGCCGACGGGTTTCAGGAAAAGCAATTTCGGTATACTGCTCGTACTCATGCCGTTATTTTAAAACAGCAGCATTCATTCTTAGTTATCGTTCAATTCGAGTCATTTTTGGTAAGTTACACAATATCAAACAGAGCGTGTCATTCTCGACAGCACCAATGCCTTGTTCAACCTCAAAGCAAAATTTGAGAGAAAACCATTATGCAAGGAAAACTTGTCTTCGAGTCTGTGCTTCTTTCAAAGCAGAAAACACCCAGAACGAAATTTTGCCAGCTCAAGATCGACTAAAGAAGCTTATGCCTAAAGAGTCACGTGACGAACTTCTTTCCTTGCCTCCGCTCCTTCCTGTCTCAATTCAATTTCACACCTCATCTCAATATGCCTGTTAGGGTGTCTTTTGCATTTTATCATATTGGTTGCTACATTACCTGTTCAGACGCTTTGTTTCATATCTTATTTTAATTTTATTTGTTGATTTTACTACCTTTACCATTATTTTCATTCGTTTATTGGTGCCAGTATGAGCTGGTATTGTGCTTGGGCAGCCAAATATGTTAAATTTTAGTTGTTTTAGATTATACGCTCTTTTTCAAGTTAAATAATATTTATTACTTTAGCAATACTTCCAGTTATTCATCAATGGTGGAATTAATGAAAATGTTTCAGCTTAAAATTTTTTTAATTCATTAACCTACTGTCATCCCAAATTGTTTATTTTCGCCAGGTGATTTGTTGGGTCATCAGCAAACTATTCATGGACTAATTTGAAAATTTTAAACATGTATTCTTTTGAAAATTTAAATTAAATTTTAATTTAATTTTGCTGTAAATATTTTGTGTTGTCTTTGAATTTGCTAGTATGTTTCAGCAATATTGGAAGAAAGACAAATGCTTTTAAATACCTTTTCAAAGCTCTCAATTAGGAGAGCTCTAGAGGTTCAGTTTCGTGGTTTTTTTGGGCAAATTCTCGAAAATTTCATTATCGTTTCATTCAAAGGAGTCCACGATATCTCTTGATTAAAATTGGTGATTCATATCAGTCTCAAGCCAAATTCTCACGAGGTCTGAGGGTGCGGTAAATTTTCGAAACCAAATCCGTGCTGATTTTGATGAAATTATCTCTTACAGACACTCTTTCATCAAAGTGAAGGAATATTTTGGCAAATGCCGCAGCAAGTTTTGTAGTAGCATATCAACAAGTTAATATCTTCTGCTTATCAACTGGTATGTGAGTTTATCGGTAAACATTTTCTTTGAAGAATAATTATACGTTTGGGGTAACGCTTATGATTTCACTACCCCTGAAGCGGAATAAAAGCGAACCGGAGCATAAGAAAAGTGACCCCTAGAACGTTAATAATGAATGTACTGCCTTAAAATATATAATATCAGAATTTAAAGCAAAATATGAGATTACATTATTGGCTGCATATATTACATAATTTATATATTTCAATATTCTCATAATACCTTACATACATACAGTTATTACATTATTACATACACATACATACATAAAGGCTATTGTTATTATTATTATTATAGTGGCTATTGGTTATTACATATATTAACGTTATGATTGTAGATAGGTAGTTTTCCTCGGTTAAACACTACAGACCTGTCGCTTCACTGCTAACTTCCATAATTTATGCCCAATAACAAAATCTATCATGCGAAAATCGGTTCTCGACTTTATATCGTTATTCGCGTCGAGTTTGTAAAAAAATTTCATCATTCACGATGTAGCATGGTCAAGCGACTGTGCGGGTTTGTGTTTCATTGTTCCGAGTTGCGCCAAAATTATTATAGCCGGCACATAATATGGAACGAAATACGCGACAATAATGACTTGTCAGACAACTCTTTATTTGTATAGAACTTTCATCTCGAATATTATGCTGGTTTACCGATGCCTTTCTCGCGGCCCAAATATAGAGATGTTTGAAATTTTATACAAGCGGCTCCTCATTAGTGAAATGATTTTTTTTAATTAAATTCTTGTTTTTCACAAATTTTGTGTCAAACAGTAAATTGTCATTTCGATGCAATACTTTTCTCAAAAAATTGTTATAGAGATGCTCTGTCTGAATTTTACAGCCAGTAAAATATCTTCATACTGAATGATTTCTTTAATTCAAAAAAATTTAGTTTTTTACAATTTTCAAACAAAATAGGTGTGTTCTTTCATCATGTTCAATTAAATACTTTGTAAATTTCATAAAAATTTCATATCACTGCAGCTTCCCCAGCATACCTATAAGTTGCCTACTCATTTGCATAAAAAATTAAACACAATCTGCTAAACAGACGGAGAAAGGCACACGAAGCGGTCAATTTAGCATTTCGTATCAGGAGCTCAGTCTCATACAGGCACCCTTTCTCCTGTTGTGCCCGCGGTTATGAAAGTAGGTCGTACGACACCAATTAGTGTCATTGAAAGAATTTTCAATTTTAAGATTTGCATAAAAGTCTTTTCATTACTGTCATGAAATAAATGCTATCTCTTACTGATGAATTTCGTTTGAATGGAAAAAAAGCAAATATTTCATATTAGCATACGCAAGTTTTCATTTATATGAACACATTTTCATAACCTTTTAATCGAAAATTAGAAAGATCAGACACATGCCAGAATGTATTGAGAGAACATAATATATAACAAAATAAATTATGATTAAAGAAATACAAAATTATTAGTCAAGATAAATTTTTTTATGAAAAAAGTAAATACCTGGCGGAGTGTTCTCTTTCAAACGTACCTTGGTTTCAAACGAGTTTCACAGAACTTTACTGGAGATCATTTGTTCATATCAAGAATGCCTAGTATACTACCATATTTCTTAAGAAAGAGTAACATTAATTAATTCAAATGCCAATATTTATGTTCTGCTCATATACATCTTCACTTCGTAAGGTTCAGAATGAAGAACAACTTGAAACTTCGAAAGGCAAGAACATTATTGTATGCTTTTTTAAATATTTCATTAAAATAAAGCATTTTCACTGAATTCTTGTGAAGTTATTTGCAATTCGCTATTAAACATTCTCTATTTTCTGAAAAAAAATTCTCGAATACTATTCATTATTACGATTTTCAATTCAATTATTTTTCTTTTACGGAAATGACAAAAGTTAAACACCGGAAAATACAGAACAAATTTGTTCAGTAACCTATGTAAGTTTCCTTCAATTATTGCATCAATATTTTCGTGATTACATTTCATATCTTCATTTTGCTCAGCAATTCATTCTCAGCAGAGACCAAAGTTTTACCATATATTCATTACGTATACTTTAGAATCACGAAAAATTCTTGAGAATTCCCCCTTCTCTCAATACAGCACAGCCGAAAGATCTACGAATTAAAGGGGTATTTCAGATTATTAGAAACGTAATTATTGAGACAAGTATTTTAAAAAATAATTATTATTCGAGAAAGTTACCAGCTGCGAATCTTCGTGGAAAAGAAATTACGAAGGTCAGTCAATAATAATAACAGTCTCGACTGGCGCATATAACATTTTTTTTAAACTTTGTTGACATGCGCCGTTATCAATATTGATGTCGTTCGCTGACCCCAGTCAATTCCCTGGATAATTATTCCCGGAAATATTTAAAAGTCTCTTCGCGACGGTTGCTTCTTCAGTCTCGAAAGTTTTCTGGTTCTTTCTCATTTTCCTATTGTCAATAAGCGGTCTATATTCCTGTATTTCCAGACGTCAAAATGTGTTTTAGTTCTTCTGATACTTCATTATTTGTTATTTTTTATTCAAAGCTCTTTAGTGATATATACCACTTAAAGGCTTTTACTCATTCAGAAGCATCGTAGAAAGTTTTTTAAATGGATAAAGTTGATATCGTTAAAATAGAGAAATCGGCAGATGTTTGGTTTTCGCAGAATAAAGCTTCTTCATAATTTAAGTTTCATGGTGACAGCGTTTCACCCTTATAGAACTCTTTATTTTTTTCATATGATAACAGACTGTTCAATTCATAAATAATATAGTTCTCTAAAATATTTCATTCAAAGTATTTCAAAATTATTAATATGTAATATACTAATTATTACTACTATAAAATTAATATTAATATTTAAACATAATTTTATTTATTATTATTATCAATAACCTTTGAAAGAATGTTCCTTACACAAATAAACTATATCACATAAGTTCTCATTCTGGCAATATAAATTAAATAATGAAATTCAAACAAAGTGCAAAAAAGCGCAAAGAAATCAACAATGGTAAAGAAAAGAAGTTCTATAAACATGGTTACTGTATCGCGCCTAAAAAATTATACCCAATTTTCTCAATTAATCTAATAGATCAAGCTGTAAAATGTTCAGATTGTTACTGGCAAATTTTATCCGTGCTCAGCATTAACGAGCGAGACCGCTCGAGCTGGTAATCTTCCTTCAGTCTCTGTGCCACCGACGTCGATCGACATACTAACGCAAGTTACGGTCAGGTTAAGTGTCGAATTTTGAACTCGACCAAAGACTGGGGAAGCTGAAAGACTATTACCGGTTACCAGACCATGAAAGAGAATAAAAGAATGGGTCGCACAATTAAAACACATATTGTCTAATCAGAATTTTGATAAATCGGTAATATTTCGCTGTTTTATACGTTTTTTACGGTTATATTAAATACCTCTTAACATTCAAAATTGTCACACAACCGTGAAGATACAGCCGCGTTAAAATGTAAGTTTAGCAGTAGATACGTAAGTTTGTGATATTGTCAAAACATTCATGTTTCAGAGCTGTTCACCTTATTTTGTGAACTGCCCATCACGGTCTTTTGAACGACACCCGGAAAAAAAAATACGGAATCATTATTTTCATAGATATTTCAATGAATAATTTTTTATAAGTGTATGGATTAGTTTCATGAAATCAATAAACACACAAAAAAGAAAATAATAAAGTAAGTTTACTCACCCGAATTAAATTTTCATAAATTTCAGTTGGATAAATTGTGACCTTTAAATATCAGATAAGATACGCGTATGCCTTGGAATTTTTTCATTTGCACGTACTTGATTTTATTGTTAGTCATCGGCATGTGCGTTGCCCTCATGAGTTTTGCCGATTCTCGTTTGTTTTAAGAACTGCTTATTACGGTTTTGGTGTTTTAACATTCAGTTATTAAATTTTCAGTCTTAAATATCTTTCACCGTACTTGCATAACATTAATGCCTTGCACATCGGAAGAGTATTTTTTTTTCGTCTTCTCAAACAAAGCTCAAAGACCATGCTTTAGTTCGACGTTAGAGTAGGGTGATAATCATTTGGAGGGGTAGGTCCTTCAAAGAAAGCCTTCGCATAAGGTCAAAATAAATCTTCGACCCCTTCCTTCTGGTTTACTGCAGTAAAGCCTGGCAGAAGTCCTATAGTATTGGCAGTCAGCCTCATTTCAAGAGGTTTGTACCGAAAGGCCTTCGATCTCTGATTACAGAAAGATGACAGAGCGTTGTTTGCTTATCCTCACCTCAATGCTGGCCGAACGGTCATATCCTCCTTCTCGCGGCAAGAAAGAAAAAAAGAGAGGAAGCAATGTTTTGTTTGCTTTATTTATTTCGTTCGTTAAGCAAATGAAAAGTTTTCGGTAGTAAATTTGCGGGTAATGAATTTGTCATGAAAACAATACCAGAAATATTACTTAAATTAGGGTTCACTCTTTCAAGATTACTCGACTGGAAATATATTTGTATTGCTTTAAAGCATGAGTTCAAAAGAAATACCTTCTGTATCAAAATATTTGCTCTTTCATTTCATTTAAATATAAGAACGTTTCAATTTTTTTTTTCGTTTATGCATTCTATTGTTTGTCAGTATGAATTCAGGATCTGCCTGGGAACAAAATTTTGCATCAGGTGACGAATGCTTCCAACCATGACTTATAAATCAAAACTTTTACCACAGATTATCACCCGACAACAAGAATTCAAAGTTAGTCACTATTAATATTTTCGATATCAAAAAAAATGTCAATGAAATATTCAGCCGGTGTTTTATCAGTATCGCCATACGAGTGAGTGATCAGAAAATAGGTTTTCGAGCTGTGTCAAGTTGCGAAAGTTAATTGTTTGTCACGATTTCATTATTTTTAAAAATGAAAATTAAGAAAAATAGCGTAGATTAAAATCAGAATTTTGGTTTACTACGCATCTGACAGTCGAGATTACCGGTTTAAGTCCACTAGCTTGATTACGGACCGAACAGTTGTTTTCGACTACGTTAGACTATTAAAGAAAATGAAAAGACATGTGCAGCCATAAAAGAATCCAGGTTAACATTTCAACTCAATTTTGAAGTTTAAAATTACTTTCAGTTAAGAACTACGAATAGCTAAATATGGTAAGAATTAATTGTGTCAATCGTACTTTGTAGTTCTTGTTGAATGAGTAAATGATGTCGCAAATGAAAAATATACTTACCTTAGCCATTACACCATAGATGCTTCGTTGGCCTATTATATAACTTATTATTTAGTTGATGGGAAAGTGTATGTTTCAGGTACTTTAACATCGCAACAAGTTCATTTTTTTAACTGGTTGGGATTAGCCTTTACCTAAAATAAATATCTTTTATTGCAAGCGTAATTGGGACGATAGTTTTTTAAATTACAGCAACCATCTAAATAACCCATACACGCATAAAAAAATTCTTCGCAAAAGGTCATTAATAACGACAAATATAACATTTCAACAACTAAATTTTCAACCACAGAAAAGATTGTTAGCCTTAAATTTGGCGTTTCAGAGCAACAACACTGGAGTCGTTTGCCGGCGCACGCAAATTCGCCGGGGTTACATACCACTGCCGATGCGGCGTGAAGTGGCGTGAGGCACGGCAACCGCAATGACCGCAATATACTGTTTATTTTCTCTCAAAATGACATTCGCGTCAGCTTGAATGACGCGTCTGCAGCCCAAATTTTTTGAACAATCACCAGAAAATGTCAATATTTTCTTTGAGATTATTTTCGATTAAAATTGCACCAGTCATAAAACAATACCGAGGCGCACATTCTTTCTCCGCTGAAGTTAAGAGCCTGGTAAATCTACGGCGACGATCTGTTTCGTAAAGCGCGAATAGACAGACGCCAAATCACAGATGTTCCCTTATTTCTTAGTAGCCCCACTTCGGCAAATGTACCCCATGATTAAGCTTCGGATCGCTGAAATCAGAGCAAATGTTTTCAAAAAATAGAATACATGTTTTTTTCGATCGAAAGTTATGAATTACGAGAAAAAAGATGAATAGCTTCCAAAAAAACTGCGATTATTTCATCGAAATTTCTTATCAAATTAAACAAAAATTTTAAATTAATTTGTCATAGTCGGGGTTTTCAAACACGATAGCTGTACCCGCATATACTTGGCAAATGTTTTGATTGAAATAATGTTCAGAATTATTCACCCCATCTGCAAGGGTGATTAACTGTGTTGTGTCAATTGAGCTTTTGAGATTTGTGACATATCATCGTCGGAATCATAGCTTCAGGACTGAAAGAGAGAAATATCTTGTATTTTTAGTTATTGTTTTCTTTAGCTTGGGCTGCGGGCAAATGCCTGATACAAATGCGCAGAGGCTCTGTGCCTGGTGAATGTTGCTACTACGGTCAGCCGAGAAGGTGCCGAGTAAATGTTGAGGGTTAAATATCTGAGTATCATCAAGATTCATTTCACTCTGACTGAAGAATACTTCAGTAGTTTTTTTTTTTAGTTTAGAAATATTCGTAATGGTTTTCCTTCATGCCTGTAATTTTTTTCAGAAAATTAATATATATATATATATACTAGAGTATCAGAATTTGATTTCGTTTATAATATTATTAATACCTTTTGTTTCTTTTTTTTATAAATAGTGACAGCAGAATGGGTAGTAGGTGGTTTTCTCACTCTTTTTCCATTTTTGAAATTTACAACATATATTAAATTATTCTTAATTACGATAATATAGTTTGCTACGCCAATAAAAATTATAATCGCCGTACATAACTACGGTCTTTATACTACCATGTAACCATGAACGTTTTCAATTTATAAATACATAAATAAATTATTTCTAAATATACCAAAACGTCACATCTGCCCTTAAATAAAAGATTTGGTAATTGCTCCAAAATTTTCAAGTAAAAATATAAAGAACTAAAACACAATTACATGTGCTTCTTTTATTATAGGCATGTAAATGCTTATACTATCGTACTAAAAAATTAATTTAATATATGCCTGTAAATTTTAAAAAATGGAAAGGAATGAAAATTTTCTATCACATTTCACCTTATTATCACTGTTTGGTGTAAAAAAAGTATGGCATTTATTAATGCAGTATAAACCCTGAGACCTAAAAAATTGATTATACGAACATATATATATATATATATATATTAATCTTTCTGAAAATTCTATAGAAAATGAAGGAAAAATAAATATTTACGAATCCGTAACAAACTAAAAAAAAAAAGTACTGAATTGTTCTTCAAGAGTGAATGAAGATCTTAGTGAGTAGAAAAAACTGATATTTTCTTTTAACCCTCAACTTGTTCCTCAACAACCCTCAACAAATCGTAAGAATTGCTGCCTGCTCTTTCCGTACACCTTCACAGAGCACACAAAGAGTCAAAATCTACTGCATTTGGGTATATCAAGAGACGGTCCAGTTTAAGCAGAAAACAATAATACTTAAAAATACAAGATGTCCTCTCTTTCCAGTCCTCAGGGCTATGTTTGCTGCCCATTTTCTAACTGGACAAAATGATATAATATAGAGTAGTTACCTTCCTGTTAAATCTCAAAAGCTCGATTGATTTTTCTTTGATTATCATTATACAGATGATCTGGCCATTCCTAGATAGTATTTCAATAAAATATTTGCTAAATTATATGCATATTTTCAAAGAGAATTTTAGCTATCGTGTTGAAAATGGAAACCCTATTTCTATTGGGAAATTAATTTAAAATTCTTTTTGTTTTTAATTTACAGTAAGAAGTTCAGTGGATTTTCTTCAATAATCACCAGTTTTTTAGGCTATTCATTCTTTTCTCGTAGGTGTGATGCTTTTGATCAAAAGAAACGCCATATTCTTTCTTTTTTTAAAACATTTAAGTGCAGTTTCAAAAGGTTCAGTCATCCAGGCTTTAATCATAGAATTTTAAATTGCAAAATTGTTTTCTACTAAGAATAAAAGGGAACGAGTCTATGTGTTTGCGTCTGTCTGTTCGCGCTTTACAGGATAGATCATTACGTAGATTTACCAAATATAGCACTAATATATTTTGGAGAGAAAGAATGTACCCTATGTGATTTTAAGAAATTTTACTCATAATTTTAATCTCTGTAAAAAAAGTAAGCAAAATGTTTATGTTTTCTGGTGATCATAATTTAGATACAGTTGCGTCCTACTTCCTCAAAGCAACGCGAATGTTTGGCCTTTTGAGAAAGAAATCGTAATTATGGAACTGCGGTCAGATGACGAGGATTAACACCTGACGCATGCCCCTCCATACTTCCGCAGGCACCACATCATGAGTGACATATAGCCCCAACGGATTTAACGCACCATATCAGCCGACTTTGGTGATAACTTCCGAAATGTTGTTGTCGCTACAAAATAATTTTACTTCTTAAATTTAAAATATATATCTTTTCTATGGCTGGAAATTTAGTTGTTAGGTCGTTATATTTTAGCTGCATATATTATTAGCTATATTAGGCTTTCCAGAAGAATTTTTATACGTGGCGATTTATTTAGATGGTTGCTATGAATTTTAAAGCTATCGATGTTTAGTTATTACGCTTTTAATAAAAAAAATCTTTATTAAGAGTAAAATATTCAAAGAAAAATATTTATTTAGCGTGTTAAAATTACCTGAAAACATACTCCTAATCAACTAAATAATGCAGTTACTATGCACAGGTACAGAAACATCTATGTCTAATAGCTAAAATTAAATTATATTTCATCTGCAGACCTCAGTTGACTTGTTCGCCAGAATACAAATTTTGATTATTTACACTGAACTTCATGCATAATTTAATATTCATGGTTCTCTCTAAATAAAGTAATTTTAAAACTTCAAAATTAAGCAAATATTTAACTTTCGTTCTTTTAGTAGCTGGCATTTATGCTCTTTTCTCATTTCTCTTTCTTCTTTATGAAAGTCCCTAACGTAGTCAAGTAACTGTTCAGTCCATGTCATCTAATTGGACCCAAACTAGTGAGGATCCAGGGGCTATCAGGCTGCAGCCCCCCCCCCAGAGCTAAACCAAAATTTTGATTTTATTTAAACTCACAACTGTTTTTTCTTTAATTTTCTATTTTAAAAAATAATAAAATGTGACAATATTGCTTTCTGCTTGACAGGCTCAAAATTTTCCTATTTTCTAGTCACCTGTACTTGCAGTTGATGCGGTCGAACATTTTTGGCTAGTTATTTCATTGTATTTTTTTATTAAATTATCGGAAAATATTGTAGTATTCTTTTAAGATTCTTATTGTCAGGGTGATGAAAGTCTGTGCTTAAAGAGTTTTGGCTTTATATAAGTCATGAGGTTTGATATTCGTCACTACGCTGATGCAAAAATTTTTTTGACCTCAGCCCCCCCCCCCCTCTGCAGAACTGATCCTGGATTCGCCACTGACCCAAACAATAGGAATGCATAAACAGAAAAAAATTGGAAACGCTTCTTATATTTCGCAGTTCAGTTAACATTTTAAAGTAAAATGAAAGTAAAGATTTTATTCTAGAATGTTTCTTTTGAACTCATCATTATAAAGCAATAAATATATATTTCCAATCGAGTAATCTTTAAAGGAATTGGCCTCATTTAAAGTAGTATCTATTTCTAATTATTGATTCTGTAATAGGAGAATTTGTTACCGCCATTTTACTACTCAGAAATCTCTGACGCCTGCAGCAGAGCTAGTTTAAAATAAAACAAACAAACAAGTTTTCATTGCTTCCTCTCTTTCTTTTTTTTCTGCTGCGAGAAGAGGTGATGTTTCATGACCGTTCATCCAGCACTGGGGGGCTGTACAGGTTCTGTAACAACACCTGTCATCTTCTGTGTGATCAAGCCACCTCAGCCTACCCCTTCTTGAAATGAGAGTACAGCCTGTCAGAAGCCCCCTGCCCCCTTTCCTCATGGACTCTGCAGGTCTTTACTTTCATTAATAAAACCAAAGAGAGGGTCAGACAACATTACATGCGAACCTTTTAGAGTTACCCTTGCCCCTCTCCAAGGTCTGGCTATGGAAATGGTTCATCACCCCTCTCCCAAACGTCGAACTAAAAGCATTTTGTGGTCTCTTTGGAAAGCTGGTTTAAGAGGAAAGGCAAAAAAAAATACCTTCCTGATGTACAAAAGCAATTAATGTTATAATAAGTTATGGTGCAGAAAGATATTTTAAGATCAAGGGCTATGAACTGAATATTTAAAATACAAAAAATTAGTGTAAAATAGTTCCAAATGCCACAAAAGTCTTAAATGAGAACAGTCTGTAATTGATATTTAAATAATAAAATCAAATGCATTTTAAAAAAATGAAAAAATTTGTTAAAAAAATTACGCATGAGAATATGAAATTATCTTATCCTATATTTAAAGTCCAAAATTTATCCAACAAATTTATAGAAAGAGTTTAATTCAGATTGGGTTAAAACTTACTTTTTATTATTTTCTTTTTATTAATGATTTATTGACTTGTTGTGTATATCCATACGCTTATAAAAAATTTATTCATCGAAATATCTATAGAAAATAATTCATATTTTTTTCAAATTGCCGATCTGCAAGTATCAGGTGAATAAGTTCTAAAAAACTAAAAATTTTAAGGCTATCTGAACTTATAGATATTTTGATATGTATCTAAACTTACGTATGTACAATTAAACTTACATTTTAAGCAACAACATCTTCCCTACCAGTTTAATGTGTGTTTTTTCCCAAACCAATTTTAAAAAAAGAATGTTAAATTGATGAATATAACCATCAAAAAGTAAATATAAAAAACTAAAATATACTGATTTATCCAAAATTTGATTTAAGACTGTAAAGATAAAAGGATTTTTAATTATTACATTATTCTTTTATTCCTTTCATAAGGTCATGTAGCCTAGTAGTAAGATCTCATTTCCTAAGCCTTTGGGATCCAGTCTGAATCTGGATTCACTAACTATGGGCCGTATTTTTTAGGCCTGGTATTAATGTTAAGTAGCATGGAGCTGGGATGTCCTTATACAGGGCGCGTAGTTTGAGAAGAGGTACAGCCTGTGGTGTCCTCTTCAAGTTATGCAAACGCAGTTCAAAAAATTACCAAGTATGTCCCGAAATAAACCTTTACAGCCGATCTATTGTGGGATTAATTGAAAGATTAGATTATAATTTTAGGCTTTGTTTCTAATTAACCATATTTATAAAACTTCCTTTCTTTACCATTGATTTCCTTTGCGCTTTTACACTTCTGTTTGGATTTCCTATTGATTTTAATTTTATAATACTGGTGAATGAGAACTTTATGTATTCTCGTTCTTTATTAGAACAGTCTTTCAAAGGTTATTATATTAATAATAATAAATAAGAATTCAGGATTTTAAATATTAATAATTTTATAAATACACAATTAATTATAATACATATTAATAATTTGAAAATACTTTGAATGAAACATTTTAGAAGAACTAAATATTATTTGGTGAATTGGACAGTAAGGAATTCTGTTAATCATATGAAAATAAAAAAATTCCGCAAGAGATTGGAAACATACAATATGGAGAGATAATAATAGGAGAAAAACTTAAATTGTAAGAGAAACTGACTTCGCAGAAACTGGATCAATCTGCAGTTTTCTCAATCACCCAACAGTTTTATATCTTATCCATTTAAAAAAACTTTCTACGATCTTCTAGATGAATTAAAGCCTTTAAAATTGTTCTCTTATTATCACTAAAGGCACGAGATAAGAAATACTTAAATAATGGAAATAATCCTAGAAGGACTAAAAATTTTTATTTTGACATCGTATGACCAAAATACTAGGAATATAGACCATATATCTTATTATTTTATTAGGAAATAGAAAAAGAACTAGAGAAAACTTTCGAGTTTTTTGAGAGCTAAAAACTTTGCAAATTAGCCATCACAGTAAGAGATTTTTAAAATACTTCCAGAATTGGAAAATTATCCGCTGCTATTTTAAGGGATCTGGAGGAAGACGATACCACATTATTATCACAAGTAATACGTCAACAAAAGTCGAAAAAATCGTATATGCACCAGTCAGTTTCTGATTTATTATTATTATTTCTGTTGCAAGCTTCATTAGTTTTCTTTTCCACGAGAGTTTTGTATGTCCAACAGCACAGCAACTTTCCTGAATACACCATTTTTAAATACTTATCTCAATAATTACAACGTTTCTAATAATCACAGAAAATTACTACAATCTGCAAAATCTCTTTCAACTGGTACTGTATTAGGAAAAGAATTCTAAAATTTTCGTGTTCTATGGAAATATTATATATAATGTGATACTCCTCAGTTAAAACTTTGGTCTCGTAGCGAATGCAATTGAAATAAAATGAAGGATATAAAATGTATCAATGAAATATTGATACAATAATTAGAAAACTTACTATGATCTACGAACAAATTTTATTCTATATTTTCAGTGTTTGAACTTTTTTTTTTTTTGTCATTTCCAGTAAAGAAAAAATAATTAGCTACAAAGAATCGATAAATAGTAGAATATTATTCCAGAATTTTTCAGAAGAATAAGAATGTTTATATGCTTGAATTGCAATACTTAAATTCAGTGAAAAATGCTTGTTTTCTAGTAAATATTTCTGGGTGCTAAAGTATTTACATTATGAAATGTTCTACCTGCTTCAAAGTTGTTCTTCCTAGCCCTGAACCTTGCGAAATTGGGAAGATGGATATAATTCAAACGAACATAAATAATTAACATTTGGATTAATTAATGTTACTCTTTTCTTTAAAATACATAGTGAGATATACTAGGCATTCAAGTGATGCTAGAACAAATGGTCTCAATTAAAGTTCTTGTAAAATAAAGTTTTAAAACCAAATTTGATTTAAAGGAAACTCATAAGATTTATTTACTTTCATAAAAAAGTATCTATCTTGATATAAATTTTTGTATTTCTTTTAATCATGAAATTTGTTTTATTTATATATTATTAATTTTTCAGTCCTGTTCCTTCAATATTTTCTAAGCTCGATCTGGCATGCAATACACCTTCTAATTTTCAGTTAAAAATAAGGTTAATAGAAAATGTGTATTTCACTTCAATGAGAAAACTTGCATATGCAATAAGGAAAATATTTGCTTTTTTTTTTTTGCCCGGCAAAGTTCATCAGTAAAGGGGTATTTTGTTTCATATTATTGTAGAAAAGATTTTTATGCCGTCTTAAAATTAAAAAAAAAATTCTTTTCAATGATAATAATTTAATTGTCGTACATTTCTTTCCTTACCGCGCGAGAACTTTTAACTGGGGAAAGGGGATTTTATATTTTCTTATGGGGGGAGTTAGAACTCCTATTCTGAAAATGCTAGTTCGATATTTTCTGATGGGAGTTTTCGCAAATTGTTATAGATCGTTTGAAATTTTATACAATAGTAACCTTTCTATTATAATTGAAATGAGCTTCTGGTAAATTGTAAATTTTTATAAATTTACAAAATGTTTAATTAGGACGTAGTGAAATTTTACCCTATCTTTGACACAAAAAAATTGTAAAAAATAAATTTTGAATTAAAAGAAATCATTTCAGTATAAGTAATGAAAGAAAGATGTATTTTATTTAGAATAAAAAAAAATCAAACATCTCTATAACAGATTTTGAAAAAGGTACATCGAAATGGCAATTTAGCATTTTTTGTTTTGATACAAAAAAAATTTGTAAAAATAAATTTTTTGAATTAAAAAAAAAATCATTTCACTATAATGAGATGTACTTTACTTGTATAAAAAAAATTTCAAACATCTCTATAATGATTTGAGAAAAGGCTGGGTACATCGAAGTACAATATATATTCGAATAAAAGTTCCTACTCCTTTAAAATAAAAAGAAGGTCTATTCTATGAAGTCAGTTTAATTGTCGTACTACTTTTTTTTTTCAGATTTCCCATAATTATATACCGGCTTATAATAAAAATTTGCCTTGAGATAGCTTTCTGAAACGGTAAGCTTCCATTGTTATAGTCCCGTTTGATAATGAAGTATCCTGCCTCACATCTACTTAACAATTAAATTAAATTTTACAAACTCAATTTAAAGATGCAATATAAAGTCAAAAGGAGCGATTTTCGCTTGTAATTGCAGATTTATTATTGGAATAAATTATGGAAGTTAGCAGTGTATGACTGGGTCTGAAAATAGTGTTTGCCAGGAGTCATGGAGGGCCCACACATATCTATTAATCATAACATTAATATATATATATATATATATATATATATATATATATATATATATATATATATATATATATATATATATATATATATATATATACATATATATATATATATATATAAAATATTATAAATCATTAAATATATAATTATATATATATATACATATGTATATGTAATAATCTCAATTTAATTTTGCTTTAAATCTCTATTATATATTTTAAAATGTTAGTACAGTATTAATGTATTCTAAAGTCACTTTTCTTATACTCCAGTTTCGCTTTATTTCCCACGCTAGGGGTATGTTAAATCAAGTGTTTTGCAGCATATTTATTACTAAAGAATATTTTAATCGTTTCCACGCGCCACAGTTTAATCAAGTGAAATCAGCAACTTGTTGATGCTTAATATACTCTTTTCCTAAAACACTTCATGTAATTTATTTCAAAAAATATTAATATTCCTTCACTTGATGAAGTGTCTAGGGTCATTCCATGTCAAATCAACACAGTTTTTTGGAAACAAAAATTTACCTCACCAATTCCTCAGAGATTTTCATGAAATTTTAAGCAGAGATGTACTATTGATATAGACCGGAAAATACCAAATTTATCAAGATATGTGGATTCCTTGAATTAAAGCAACGTAAATTTCAAAATCTAAGCTCCAAAACCGCAAGCTGAAAGTTTTGAATTGTTCTAGGAGCTCCTAATTGAGCTTGGAGATAGAAGTTGTGTCATTTTAAAGCATTTTGCATGCTCTTTTCCACTTTGCATACAACATACTAAAAAAGTAGGTTAGTATGCAAAATGTTTTGGCAAAATTTAAATTGCAAATTTTAATTTTAAATTTTTCAAAAAGTACATATTTTAAAATTTTCAAATTAATTCCATGAATAGTTTGTATTGTTGTAAATCACCTGGCAAAATATTAATTTGGGATGACAATGGGTTAATAGTTAAAAAAATTTTAAACTGAAGCTTGTTTTTCATTAATTCCATGTATTGAGCTGAATAATACAAGAAGGCTAATATTTACACTTCCGTGAAAATAAATATTAATGCTAACCTGAAGAAAGAACACAGTAATTAGTCTAAAATAACTAAATTTAACATATTTGTACTTGGCACAATACTTAGCTCATACTTTAACAATAAACAGATAAAATAATGACATTAAAGGTAAAAACACAAATCAATACAAATAAAATTAAAATAAGATATAAACAAAGCGTCTGGAGCAGGCTAATGCTGCTAGCAACCAAGATAACAATCAAAATACAAAAAACACCTAACATAATGAATGAAATTCTTAAGAAATTAAGATTGAACAAGGAAGGAGCAGTTTTTTGGAGAGTACAAGGAAGAAAAGTTCATCTGGTGGCTTCTTTAAACTGCTCCTTCTTTGTTCAATCTTAATTTCTTAAGAATTTCATTCATTATATTAGGTGTTTTTCATACTTTAAAGAAGCTTACAAAGATTTCAAAGACAAGTTTCCTTGCATAAAAATAGGTTTCTCTAAATTTGCTGAGTTGAGACCAAAACATTGTGTGTTAGCTGGTCAAAGTGGCACACACTCTGTTTGTGTATGCCTAACTTACCAAAATGTCAAATTGATTATAGACAATGCTAAAATGAATACTGTAACAAATGGCAACATAAAAAATTACAAGCAATGCCTACCAAAAGTACTTTCTAACCCATCAACAACTGATTGCAACACATGGGAACTGTGTTTACTGTCCAAGTGAAACTGAGATGGGTACAATTTTGAAAGGATCCTTTGCTGTAAATTTGATTGAACAAGTTCCACCAGTGGGTTTCAGTTTGCCAAAGACAAGTTTTCTAGAGATCCTTTCCTTTCGAAAAACCTTAGAGAAATCTTCAGAAAAATGTATTGATTTATTCTGCAGCAAGTTGTCTTCTTTGGTTCAGCACAACTTCATTGCCAAACAATAGGGAGCATTCTTTAATTACAGAAAAGGATATCTCAAAGAGTTTGCTGTCACCTGTGATTTTTTTGAAAATTATAGCATAGCAAGATGAAGCACAGAGGTATCACTGGATAAGCCAACAGGTCACAATCCATCCTTTTGTAATATATTTCAAACAGGAAAACGAAGTTGAGCATGTTAGTTACGTAGTTGTTTCTGACTGCCTAGAGCACAACACAGTTGCTGTTTATACCTTTAAAAAAACTTCTACCCTTTCCAACATCTAAATTTCAAAAACTTCCAAACAAGATTTTTTTATTTTTCAGATGAGTCTGCCACCCAATAAAAAATAAGAAAAACTTTTTGAACTTCTGCTTTCATGAGGAAGATTTTAAAGTGGAAGGAGAGTGCTATTTTTTGGTCACAGAACATGGAAAAGGATCTTGCGAAGGAATAGGGGATTCAATAAAGAGACTGGCACCTTGTGCTAGTTTACAATGACCATATAAAAATGAAACTCGAACCCTACAACAACTTTTGAGTGGACTGTAAAAATATTACCAAGGTAGATTTTGCCTACTCAACCCAAGAGGAATATGCTAAATCAGAATTTTTCTTGAACAGTCACTTTGATCAAGCATTGGCTATCCAAGGAACCAAGCAATATCATGCATTCATTCTCAAAACTACACCAACATTAATGGTGAAATACTTTTCATATGATTTACAGGGTTGGGAAAAAAAAGTGTCAAAATATCCAAATAAACTGAAATTAGAAGACATATCAGGTTACATCACCACTATCTATGAAGGAAACTGGTGGCTCGGCTATGTTTTGCAGAAAAATGAAGAATTTGATTAAGTAAAAATAACTTTTCATCATAAATGCTAATAAGTATTCTGCCAAAGTACAAATATGTTAAATTTAATTATTTTAGACTCATTACTGTATTCTTTCTTCAGGTTAGCATTAATATTTATTTTATTATATTCTTCTTCCTTCCTTTATTATATCCTTCTTGTATTATTCAGCTCAATACAAGGAATTAATGAAAAGCAAGCTTCAGTTTAAAATTTTTTTAACTATTAACCCATTGTCATCCCAAATTAATATTTTGCCAGGCGATTTACAACAATACAAACTACTCATGGAATTAATTTGAAAATTTTAAAATATGTACTTCTTGAAAAATTTAAAATTAAAATTTTAATTTAAATTTTGACAAAAAAATTTGTATACTAACCTATAGTATGTTGTATACCATTGGAAAGAGCATGCAAAATGCTGTAAAATGACACCTGTCCCAGCTCTCCAACTCAATTAGGGGAGTTCCTAGAGCAATTCAAAAACTTTCAGTTTGCGGTTTTGGGGCAAATTTTTGAAAATTTACATTGCTGTAATTCAAAAAGGAGTCCACATATCTTGATCAAATTTGGTATTTTTCCAAGTCTATATCAATAGTACATCCCTGCCAAATTTCATGAAAATCCGAGATGGTGAGGTTTATAGAGTGTGTTGATTTGACATGGAATGACCTTATATGTTAATCCCTTATCTAAGAGAATGAAGGGATTTTCCGTTCTCTTTTGACTTGAATCTTTCATACGAGATGTGCGTATATTCCGCCACTCTCCCATAATAAATAAAAACAGTTAATAACTCGGCTTGTTCCTTATTTGATGACTACAACAACGGAATCATTTTATATATATTTTATTATATATAAATATAATTTAAAATCAATAATCTATTCCTAATCTAAAGATATGTTAAAGATATTATTAATTAATTTAAGTATTATACATAATCACTGGAAGTAACAAATATAAATTCAAATTTATGATCGAATGTTAAAAAATTCTTGAAATAACTATATGATTCCAAAATTACAGCGTGCTACACATCCACAAAATGTTTTTAAGCAAACTTAAAATAAAATGCAAACTATCTACCAATTTTAATGTTTTTAAAGAACACCTGTTACTGTTAAAGACTGACAACTGAAAAGTACAGAAATCCACTAGATTAAGAGCAAGTCAACAAGCGTTTCAGTTTGCTAGAATAATGGTTTCAGTAGTTTGATTATAAAAAATACAAAATTCTAATTTACAATTGATTTCAGACAAAGCGGTTAATAATTTTAAAACATTTTCTATTAATCAATCTCAATATTCTTTATTTATAGAATGGGACATTTTTTAAATTATAAAACAACAGGATGTAAAACTTCAAATAGGTTATTAGAAAAAATTACGAAGATGAAAGGTTTCAGAAACTACCTTTTCTTTTTTTACTGCTAATTCCTTCAAAATATCTCTAGCTATTTTTATAATTGCTGTATAAGTATAAGTTATAAAGTTTTAATAAACATAATTAAAAACATTTATTTAAGTTTAAGGTTAATTTATTCTACTAAAATTAGCTTTTCTTCAGTAAGCAAACTACTCATAATTTCTATATAATACTCATCTTAAAAGACTTACTGGTACAGTAGAAAGAAATATGCAATGGTATCAAATGCATGTTTAATAAAAATAAATAATGATCAGATTTAAATCAACATTTTCATCATTATTTTAATGATTGTGTAGAAAAGAGTTAAATCGTTTTATTTCAGACAATCAAAATTACTATAAGAGACAACAGTCTTCTCGGTGTTTAAAAAAAATGCGTGGAAATTCAACTCACAAACTGAATTCCCATTAATTATTATTATGTACACGACATTCAAATGGAAGTATATACTCTTATTTCGCATCTGAACATTTGAAAAATCTTATTT